>JAUYWV010108663.1:0-12739 GCA_032274565.1 Nematoplana nigrocapitula
TCTTTAGCCTTCCAAATTAAACACTGCTTTAAAGCATGTGTTTGGCGAAGAGTAATCAGTCCTGGACGGTGCGAAAAACAACAACAACAACAACCCCAGACCCCAGATAGACACACACACTTCTCCTAGGGGCGTATTTTTTGGCGGGAGGCGCACGTTGGGGAGAGGTTATTGTTGTAATCTTAGATAGAGGGACACATCAGAGCCCCGACCCCCGAAGAGAGAAAGAGAGAGAGAGCGAGATGGTGAATGAGAGAAAAGAGCTAGAAGTAAAAGGGAGAGAGAAAGAGAGCGAGATGAGGAATGAGGAATGAGAGAAAGACAAAAGAAAAGGAGCTATAAGTAAGAGGGAGAAAGAATAAGACCGAGAAGAGGAGAGAGAGAGAAAGCGAGAAGAGGAATGAGAGAAAAAGAGCGAGAAGTAAGATGAAGGAGAAAAAATGAGAAGAGACAGAGAAAGAGTGACTGAGTGAGTGACAAACGAAAAGGGGGAAGAGAGGTGAGTGAGAGAGAAACAGTAGGAGGTCCTAGGGATTCCAGCACTATGCCAGCCGGAGCAGGACATTACCGCCACGAGAAGGCGGCTGCATGGAAGGGGTTGTGTGTATGCTCAAACATTGTACTCCCTTTTAGGTTCTCCCGTAAATATGTCTTCCGGAGCGAGCTACTCATATACATAGGTTACCATTAGTAACTCTTTTTCCACAGTTTGCCTCAATTTATAAACTGTGGATGTACCCTATTGCCTGATGCTATTAATAGTACATATAATTATTGGCATTGGCATTTGAATTAATGCCAAAACCGAAAAGAATGTTATTCGGACCAAACTATAAATAAATTTCTATACTTAGAAATCTAATCAATCAAAACAGTGAAGTGCAAATGCTTGCCGGTTATCTACTCGTAGTCTGACACAGCTGTCTCTATCATAGAAATGAGAAATGGATAGAAGTGACATGGCTATGAGGAATCACTGAAATTTAGCAAATAAAAATTATTCTAGTGGTTCAACTCCCTTGGTCCACGGAGATCGTAAGTTTGTCTTACTTAACTTTCTCTATGCCTTATGTCGAACAGTGGAACACAACAATTGCCAGTAAGCAAGAGCAAGCCAGCCACCCAAATCACCTTGTTCTTCTCCTCCAACTGCCTGAGCTGTTTCTGGTGCTGGTGTTGTAGACGTTTGAGGCCGTTCATCTGCTCGCGCCAGTCCGGACCCCAGCGCTGATTGGAGCTCGCTCCGGGCCGCATCATCTTCGAGGTCTGCACAGAGGGGTGTTGAAAGAGAAGGATCACAACGACATCATCCCGTGTTCGCTGGTTAAACACACTGATTTATGTAATACGTACCTAGTTTGCATAAAAATTGCGATACAGATTAGCATGCGAAGTTAAGTATCGTTTAATTAAGACTCGTACTGTGCATGTTGTAATCTACGCCAAATTGTCCATCTGTATAAATATATACCAGATGTATTCCTCAATCCAGCAAATAATCGATTTTGTTGATCACAGGCTATCATCCTGACTCTTTGTTATTTTTTATGTTCTGAATGATAAAACGCGGCGAATATGGTATAACAAACTGAACAGTGATTGAAGATGTTCGAAATAGTTGCCAGATTGTTCAACGCAGTGTTGTAAGCGCGGTAACCATGAAGCGCTACCGTTTCGGATAGTAGCAGAAGAAATTGCAAATGTATTTAAATATAAATAACAAACAAAATAACCAGCGCAAGTTTTATAAGGTTGAATAATCATTCGATTTTCGCCTGATTACTTAACCCTATTTGGTTCTTTCGTGGTTGTTTAAGTGCTGTTCGATAATGTCACAGTGTATTTCATTTACAAACTTTTACTAACAGCTTTCTTCATGTATGACTGAACAACTTACTGGTTTTGAGCGTCAAGTCATCATCGTATTATTCAAAGAAGAACATCCGAGATAGTGCTTGAATAATACATGCACAGAAATTCTTCCTGATTATTCAGTCACATCACTCGTCTCCAATTTTCAATGTTAGTCGGGCCAAATGAAGCAAACAAGCGCAGCCGTGGATAAGGTCCGCCCGCCAGAAGTGATTGATTTGCCGATAAAAAGTAAATTTGTTATGTAGTTTTTAATGTGTACCCTTTACAATTCATCTCACAGTGTAAAGATATAAATTTAACAAGCAAGCAGTGCAGAAACGCATGGCATTTAACTGTTGACAGCTGCTCATGTATGCCTCACCTTGATCGTGGCGAAGTTGGACTGGCCGGCCCCGGGCGGCGGTACGAGCAGAGCCGGATCAAGGCCGGCGGCCTGAGCGATGGCCAACACCGAGCTGCCGTCACTCAGATGGACCGGACTACTCACATGGCTACGGCCGGAGAGGTTGGCCGAGGCGGAGCGGTGGTGCTGGAAGGTAATGCCACTAAAGCCCCCGCCTGTTATGGCGGTGGACGCGGGGTAGGAGCTGTCGGCATTGGGGCCGGTGAGGTTGATGACAGCTAGACTGCTGCTAGCGCTACCACCGAAACCGGAAGCTTGCGAGCCGCGACCATTGTCTGGAATATATTGCGCTTTGTATGATGTACTCGAATTTGATAATGAATGGTACATTGTGCTTTGTATGATGTACTCGAATTGGATAATGAATGGTACATTGTGCTTTGTATGATGTACTCGAATTGGATAATGAATGTTCCATTGTGCTTTGTATGATGTACTCGAGTTAGATATTAGCACAGTATACCACGAATGACCCTAGTTAAAATTACAATTCTTCTCCTCTTTGAAATTATAAATGAATGCCTATTCTTCACAGCCACCCTGATTAGTGAGAAGGGGATTGGTTTGCGCTGGGATTTTTAACGGTGAGCGGTACATTGGAAATAAAATTAGAAAAAAGTCAAAACCAGCGACGTGATTCAGAATAATACAAACCCGTTAGACTGTTAGAGCCTTCAGTCAGTGGAAAAGTAACCCCGTTTTTCCAATGCTCATTTGTTAACTGTAATAACTGTAATATAAATCTCGTTAAGAATTAAGATGGTATTATTTGGTTGTCAATACAAACCAAGTTTGTGGAAATCTACATTTTTATTTCCTCATATAAAGAGAGTGAGAAAAGGGGGGACTGTCGACACCAATTTTTGTGACGAAAACACGAACAGCTACATAAAATGGAAGAAAAAAGGGGAAAATTGAAAAGTTATTTAAAATATCGTTACCACGAATTTTAAAAATTAATAGTAATATATTTCATCCTACATGAATTGTCTTTATCGACTATTTAAGCGCATTAAGATTTCACGCATTTCATACAGCTACTCCCTATACATGCCAACTCTGAATTTACTATTTCATTCAAGCTTTCTATAAAATTAAGCTTAAGTATTGGATAAAAGGGTTCGACGAAGATAGATCACTTGAATAGCATAATTTGTGACTATGAGACTTCCGCTACTCAAATTTTTTTTAACTATCTGTAATTTTCGTAAATAGCGACGAAAACTTGGCTGTCTCCCGCAAAAAACAACAAATAAAAAACAAGACTCTCAGCATTTTCTATATTATCTAAAATATGGGATTAATAGATCTTCTTGAAAATACCGCCGGTAACCGGCTAGAGAGATCTCTGAATGATCAGTATTTTTTCAGCGGGTAAGACTAAATATGAAATCAGGAGGCCTCCAGGGGGAATACCAAATAATCAAAGAGCAAATTATTAAAAGCCTGAACAGAGCTGTACGGAAACTGGAGCAAATTTACGCGAAGAGCTGAGGTTTCAAAACATATATGATCATGTAGGCGCGTCACTTACCGAGCGCCCTAGCTGCATGATTGCTCCGAGACAGGCTGTCCGGTGGGGCCATCCGGCTGATCACCGTGCCACCAGCGGCCGGATTGGTCAGAGTGCTGGCCTCACCGCCTGGACTGGCCCCGGACAGACTGCCTCGGCTGCCCAGATGGGCCGGCGAGCCGGATGCGCTGCTCGAGCACTGGACCACACCACTGTCACCGCCGTTTCCGCGAGAGCTGCCACTGCGCGACACTGTCGAGGGACCGCTGCCACTTTCGTCAGACTTCTGCACCATCAACAGCAACAACAAAACCGGTTAGGGATGCTCTCTGGTTGCCCTTGGCGTTGCCGGTCTATTTAGTTCAAGGGCCGGTCAATTTAATCGAAAAATTGCGCGGTTAGGCTGCAGTGGGAAGAGGGAGAGCTGTTTTGTCTGACTTCAAATTTTGGTCGCGCTGTACAATAGCCGGGTAGCTGTGTTCGTCTGCAAGACTAAACTAACTGACTGTCATTTGCATTAAATTTATACAAATCACCCGCCTTAGCCGTGTGTCTGCATACTGCGATGGGCCACTTGTCATTCGGAGCTGACTACGACCAAATTTGATTACATTCGTGCGGTAGTCACAAGATTTTGAAAGCAAATATTTTTTGCTAACTAATATGTTCTGACTAAATGTGTAATCTGTCTCGTTTCGTTTGAAAGGTTTGCTGCAGTTAGCTCGATACCCCATGGAACTTAAAGGCGTCTTGATATTCACCTACGCAAAGTTTACCCCCAGATAATTGCGGCTTATGGATGGGCTAAACTCTGCCAGTAGACCACCTCCCCGAAACGGCTGTCTGATAAATTCTTCTTCAAAATACGGTCTATATCAAAAAGCTGTACGACCCATTTGTGTTTTGGAAAACAACACATGATCAAAGCAAGCCCGCGTAGATAATAGCAGTAGCAAAAGAAAAGTAAATATGAGCGGTAGCATTGAGCCGTGCAGTGTGACAACAGAGGCGACGACAATGGAGGAGTTTGGATAATGAGCGATTAATAAATCACACGGAATGATATTGGAATGTACTGCAGATATGTACGTAGAAATAAAGATAAATGATATAACATAATTGGTAATTGTTGGGAGATGAGCAAATTGCTGGCGATGATCTAACGAGGCGACAGATGAGTTTCCACCGAAGCATCATGGGGTCTGATGAAACGACCACGTCGTGGTAGTGACGGAATAACGCAGGTCGGGGAGAGGATGAGATAGGGCAAGATTGTATGTGGCGAGAAAAGGGACGAGGGAAAGCTGTAGTTTAAAAGAAAAGATTAAATAACCCCCCCCCCGCCGCCGGCCCCCAAACGCTCCTCCTCAACTGCAGTGAGTTTCCCTATCCTCATAGCGAAGGTAGAAGGTTAGCGGCCTGGCACAAATAGAAATAAACTTTCCTCTTCTCTGACTGACAGCTGTGTTAGTCGAGTTTAGCGGCCCGACCCAAAAAGGGTTCGTTTGGTCTTATACTGGATCTTCCAGGTGGCGCTGGGGACCGTGAGGTAAAAGATAATATATACTGGAATGTATATTTCGCTAGTATACGCCCATACTACTAAAAAGAAGTATAATCTCTTAAGCAGCTATAATACTATGCGTGTGGTAAAACATGAAAAATACATCTTTCTCCTTTCTCTCCTGCACGCACTTGTGGCAACTTCCTGACGCAATCTCAATTAATCTTGTTACTGAAGGTTTCTGGCAAACTAAGAAACCAGACTCTTTTCCCTACACGTCAGAGTCAATCCATCCCTCTAAGCGAACCATTGTTAGTATCCATGCAGACGCCTGCTAGTGGTGGGGTGTCCTGCTTCGGCAGGCAAAGGTCTGCACTCCCTTTCCTATCTTCTCTCTCTTTCCTCCACGAGGTCGGGGCGCTGACGCGTCCCTCGACCAAGAATTGCTACAACAGCAATACTCTTACAGAGCTGAGCTCTCTTGACTTTCATATCTCCCATTCGAGTCCAGTATTCGAGTACAAAAATTGCAGAAGGCGAACTAGTGTAGTGTCCGAGGTAGCAGCACATGTGCATATGAACTACAAGCATGCGAGCATGGCAGAAGACAACAGCATCAACAACAATAACAACAATGACAGAAGACTGACTCTCAGACGGGAGAAAAATCAATAAACACAGCCAAACGTCAAGAAGAATCGGGTGGTTTGCTCGGAATTACAGTACTTACGGAAATGAGGAAGTTGTACAAGCTCTACAAACAAAGCACAAGTGTAGAGAAAACAGATACACTACCAACCAAACATACTGAAAATAAGTTCACAACACTAACGTGAAATGGCAAAGTAAACCACATTCATTCGTGCGAATTAATTCAGCAGTGCTAGTAGGGTTAGTTGTAAATGAAAAATAATCCGCTCAAAACGAAATTAATAACTGGTGCATTTAAACAAACACATTCGCAACAAGCGAAAAACAAACAAAAGATTGTCGTAAACATGTGAGCAAAATTGTATCTAAGCAGCTTCTTCATATTAGCTATTTTTCTATCTTTTGCTTAACAGCAATTATTCAATCATTAGTTTGAGTACTGAAATCGTTTCAATGCCTAAATGTACAATAGTTTTATTTCACTCTCGTGTGACACTATTACAGTTGATCCTATAATTACTAGCACATATAATTTATTTAGTTTTAAATGTTTTCGTAAAAGTTTAAATATATAGTCAAACTATACTACTGAGAGTAGTATGGATATAAATAATCCATTTTGTGTTAGTTGAGAGTAAATGTTAAAAAATGCCAAGTATATAATATGTACAGTATACTATAGTGCAACAATGGAGGAGCAAGAAAAACAGCATGCTTCGAGCAAATAGAAAGGACTCACTCGTCTGTAGTGGGCAGTCGGTTGAGGAGTGTCCGAATTGAGGCTGCCAGAGAGCGAACTGGTCAGACTACCGCCGCTGTTTGATCTGCTGTCCTCGTTCGGCAGAGAATCCTCCTGGAATGTGAAACAAAACAGAAAATGATGCTTTAACACTCAATCAATTACCAAGGATCGTCAGAACCTCCACCGCGTAATTACTGAGTGTCATTTCCACACGGTCACCCTCATCCAAGGGAATGCAACACTTTGCCCACCGGAGCAGGACACTCCTGCCACGAGAAGGCGGCTGCATGGGGGCAGCTAGAGGTGTCGCCGAGGCATAAAAAGTAGAGCCAACCGAACCTCAGGATTCAAACCAGCAAATCACTGAAGATGCATGGCAAGCATCGATAATTCGTCCTGACACCAGATCGTAACATGCAATTTTGATCGCGCATTTTTAATCACCCGTTTCAATATTGGGAGACGAGAAGGTGTAACTAATCAACCCCACATCAGGAGAGACGCGCCGGAGCAGAGAAGGCTTGCGGCCTTGGAAACCATCGACGCCCTCCCCCGAGCTGACATCAAGATCTGGACCGACGGCTCAGCCTTCGGCGGAATCTCGAAAGGATTGTCATCTTCATCAACGGGATCCGCCACTCCACCATCAGCATCCCTGCCGATCAAATTACCTCCTCGTTTAGAGCGGGAGTCGTTGCAAAACAACCACCCTAGAATACGAATCGGACCTCCATTGCACCCCTCACCGCGCCTGCCTCTCATCCGCCTCCCCCCATCTTCCGCACACGTGTCCCGTGCTGACGCCATGACCCTGTCTCAACTCCGCACTGCCCACACCCCTTACTTTCCTCTTACTTATTCCATATTCGGAAAGTAAAGTCATCTGAGGACCTCTCTCACCTCTTCCCTCTTTCTTCACTGCCCAGCCCGTGTCCGTTACCTTTTCCTTGGAGACAACCCCTCTCTGAAGGTCCTCCAGCACGGATCCCTGACCTCTCCCTATTTGAGGGACATCGGAGAGTTGACGCACCCCCCCCCCCCGACTCGGAATAAGAAAAGAAAAAGGTGTAACTGCAACCAACTCGGGAATGAAAGGCTTTGCCCAATCATTCAGATGGGCTAAAGTTGTAATTTATCCACGCAAGCAAATGCCATGTTCCACTAAGATATTCTGGCGTAACTTGAATACAGTGACATTGGGGAGAGCCCATAAGCAACAATTCACGTGTGACTATTCGGAAATGTCTTACCTGGAAGTACCCTTTACAAACTGCAGTCAAAGGAACGACGGAAGAGGGGAAATATTATAAAGAAATCCTGCTTTGTTGATTCACTGCAGTCAATAACGAAGCCGTTTAATAAGCGTAAACCGAAACTAGACTCGGGTTCAGAGAACTATTGAAACACAAGACATAGGCGAGGTGTACGGCTGTCGAGATTGCATTGCAAGCTGTAACTCCAATTATGCCACTGGAGGAAAAATGGAATCTTCTCCCGTCCTAACCCCCCGGCCCTCCTCTACAAAACACATGCTCATGCGATCACTGCAGTAAAATAGACGATAAAATCAATATGGCACCACATTCAGACCAAAGAGCAGACATGCTACTCGATCATCTCAATCTACATATCCGTAAATATTTGCCTGATTGGCAACTGACTAACAATCACAACAAGTGCTCCACCATACAATTTACACGAAATCATTGAACAGCTATAATTTGGAGCGGGTGGGGCTGGATACACCATGCCAGCATCAAGAGAATAGTCACCTCGCATTTGCACGAGTCCTGTAGACTTTGTGAAGAAATCGACTGTATATCACTCGAACCGCTTGAAGAAAGGCGCAGCCATCGGATCTCCGATTCACTCTATAGGCGTCCCATAATAAAATATTCACCCAATAGTCGCACTCTATACTACTCAGAAAATTACTAAGTAGCAAGCATAGATAATTATCGAAAATATTAAAACAAAAATAAATAAATCACTTTTAAAAATAGCATTAACGTCATGTCCGATTAAATTAATGGCTGTGTTATGTACATACTTTATAGGCAGGAGAAAAGCACAATATATCTGTATGTACACAAAACTCTCAATGTAGAGCAAACACAGTTGATGCAACAGCAAGTACTGTCGATTAAAAATCGGTTAACCGATTTGGCAATTCCAGCAACAAGCGCTTAGCTAATCGCAGTGATGATTCATACATAACAAGGCTGGATAGACATCAACAATGAGGAGGAATCTGACTCTCCTGCCAGTCTCCGATGCCAGGCGATTGTGAGAGAGAAGAACGCCTCCAAGAGCGACGATACAAACTCTGACTGTGTTCATCGGAATTGACGAGCGAAAGCGCGCGCCTGTAAGGTTAGGAAGGGAAGTTGGCGAAGAAAAATAAGCGAACAGCATAAAAACAAAAGAAATCGTCTACGACACCATATGAGCGCCACCGCCAGGAGGAGAGCCGGAGACTAACCACACACTTTGTATCCATATAGTAATAATAGGATGTGCAGTAGTGTATTTGTTCTACTGTGGAGAGTCGATTGTCGAGAAGTGTCAACAGTAAATGTCAAAGAGTGAATCAGGGAGATACTCACTCCTCCAACCACTTCACCATCTCTATGGCGTTCTTCCCTGGCAAGTCAGCCGGCTGTCAATAGTCATTTGTGACTGGAGCAGGAAATCAATAATCACAAGAACAGGAGGGAGTGGCTGGGAGAGATACAACTCGAAAACCAGAAGTGACAGGACGTCCATTCAGCCCTCTCAAGAGGCAGGCCGCGGATAGAGTATTTGGCAAAAGATGAAAAGTCGTCGTCGTGAGAAAATTGTCCTTTTTTGTAGAAAAAACAACAAAAATACTATTCTAACCTTTCCTTGAAGTAAGAAGGCATTAAAACAATTGATTGCACAACTGCTTTCTCGTCTACCACATGACCTCTTAACTGCATAGTTTTTACTTCTGCAAAACTTGTACGCATAGATTCATTCTATTCTAAGTATATCTTCTTCGACAACTTTTCTCGACAAGCACACCGACGTTTAGAATGAATCCACTCCGTCAACAATGTATAATATCATTTAAGTATTCAATATTCTCATTATACTGTGAGCTCTTACACTCCAGAGAACGTCTACCATGAATAAATTCACTCTACTAACTACTATATATGAATAGCTTCACTCTAATAAAAAATATACCCTCACTGATACTCATACCATCCATCTAACATGGATATCTTCCCTTTACTATGTCCTTACTTTACAATGAGCATCATCACTCCGCCATGAATACTCTCACACTGATACTACTCTCACACTGATACTACTCTCACTCTAATACTACTCTCACTCTAATACTACTCTCCCTCTACGATGAACACAATCACTCTAATACTGCTCTCACTTTACAATGAATTCCTTCACTCTATTATGCAAACCTTCCATCTAACATGGATATCGCCACTTTACTATAGTATATCCTCACTCGACTACGAACATATATACTCATTCCACCATGAATAACCTCGCTCTACAATGAACACCCTCACTTCACTACGGTAACCATCACTCTACAACGTATATTCTCACTCTACAATGGACACCATCACTTCCCCACGAATACCCTCACTCCACCATGAATACCCTCACTCTACAATGAACACCCTTAGTCCACCATGAATACCCTCAGTCTATCATGAATACTCTCACTCAACCATGTATACCGTCACTCTACAATGAATTCCTTCGCTCTATTATGCATATACCTTCCATCTAACATGGATATCGCCACTTTACTATAGTATATCCTCACTCGACTACGAACATATATTCTCATTCCACCATAATACTCTCACTTCACCATGAATAACCTCGCTCTACAATGAACACCCTCACTTCACTACAGTAACCAACACTCTATAACGTAGATTCTCATTCTATAATGAAGACCTTCACTCTACAATGAACACCCTTACTCCGCCAGGAATACCTCAGTGTACCATGAATACTCTCTACTATGTACACCACACTCAATTATGAAAACCTTCCTCTACTATGAAAGAATCCCCGCCCTTTGTGCACCTATTGAAATCACCACGACTGACAAACAAAGACCCCAGTCTATGTTCTTACCGTAAGTGAGTCGGCGTCCTCGACCACGCTGCCAGTCCGCCTCGTGTCAGTCTGGAGGATGGAGGAGGTACGACTCACGTTGTTGTGATGGTAATGATGCCCGCCCGAATCGAAGAGGATCTTCTGCAACTTCTGGCTCAGCTGATGGTTGAGGGCACTCACCACGCCCTTGGTACGCTGAATCAGGCTGGTCAGCACGTCCCGCGAGCTTGGACCGCATGCCGAGCAGAAGGGATGCACGATCGCCTCCTCAGTGTGGGGACGCTGGTCCATCTGCACACAGGGGAGAGAGAGGGAGTATGAGAAAGTCACGCAAATAGTAATAGCTCTGTTCTGCTCGTTCATCTGACTGCATTTTAGTTCCAAATGAATTCGTATTTCAGTAGGGAGTTATCAACAGCGTTCTCTCAATGTGAAGTTCAGAAAATCTATCCACATCCCACAACCGAGATTTAATCCAAATCCCAGTCGATTTAGTCATCGGGTACGCGGACAAGCAAACTGACATAGATACAGTTGTATCAGGAAACATTAGGAGGAACAAAGTACTGTAGCAGCAATGTTTAACGAGAATAAATAAACAGCAACTTCTAGTCTCCTCGTGGATTCGGTTAACACACAAAATTAATCCATTATAAGCGGCGACCAGGCAACTAAACGAAGCTCTGCATTCTGCAACTTTGAGTAGGATGAGGATGTCAGTTGGGTTGTCATGAATCAAATCACTTTGAGACGTGAGTCAGTATGCTCGCTGCCTTTTAACTATCGGTCTCTGTTAGGTGTATGTCTACCTACATAGCCGAGTAGCGTAGGGCTGAAATGACAGATTTGGAACTGCAAATTTTATTTACTTTTCTAACAGACTATTTAGAAGCAGTTACTTTTGTGGTCATCATTTTGCTAATTTAAATTCATGGTTAGCCATTGATTCTGTAATGAGGTTAGGCAGTACAACCAGTCAGGTGCTAGGGAGAGTTACAACCCGCTGGAAGTCAAACTAAAGGGCCAGTTCGGCAACGGAGAAGTTATCCTCTGCGATTGTAAATTTAGCAACACGGCTGCGAGGTAATCACCAGTAGAAAAAGTTGATCGGACCACCTACCTCTTTGACCAGGACGAATTCGACGAAATGTCTGAAATCGTCTGACCAATCTCCCCCGGTCAGTTTGGGTGCGGGATTCGAGGCGATCTGGTACATGGCCGCCATCGGATTCACCGAGTTGAAATAGGGCGGCTCCAGTTCGGCTGCAACGAGAAGGGGTGATGTTGCCATTGGTTATTAATTCTCAACCAGGGAGGGAGGCATCTGGGCGGCATGTTGGAACCCTTTACGTTGGGGTCGCTGTAAATACCCGAAAGGGGACAACAAATTTCCAATGCTCAAGGCATCCCCCTCTATGGGCACACCCCGCCCGAGTCTCAAAGAGCGACGCCCAGTCCCCGGAAGGAGCCAAACCCCTGTCTCAGACAGCGCGCGTGTGCTAGCGTCCGAGGCCACTGGTGCGAAGCCAACGAGGTACCTGCAGACCACCGAGCAGGCAAGCGAAGAACGCCTCAGGGGAGGCAACAGAGAAGTCCCGCCGAAGCAGACAAGCCTGCCCGAAGAGCGCTCACCCCCCCGCCCCCGAAAGGTGCCAAACCCCTGTCCTTGACAGCGAGCGTGTTCGAGCAGTCGAGGATCACGGGAGGAGGACGCTTGGAAGGCACGAAAACCAGCACAAGGTACTTCGCCTCAGGGGAGGCACCACTGAACCACCCACACAGAGAAGAGGACGACGAAGAAGAGGAACAAGAAACGAAGGTGAGCACAATAATTGCTCCATAGCGCAATTCAATTGCAACGGCATAAAGTCACGCATGACCGAACTCAAGAGATGGCTGACCTTGCACCGACCGGTTGCACTCCTG
>JAUYWV010108674.1:0-12739 GCA_032274565.1 Nematoplana nigrocapitula
GGAATCCGTGTCGGCGGACTCGTATCTGAGGGAGTCCCGGCTCCCCTGACGAGACCTGCTGTACAACAACAACAACGCCACCATTTCAGCTTGAAAAGATGAGCACACCCTGCCTGCTGCCTTCTTGATGCTCTGAACTACACCCGGTTCGTCCACACTGCCTCTCTTCCCCACGCACGCTGCACCTCCATTCTCCCTTCATTCACTGGCTGAGCCGTCTGTGTATAGGGTCACGTCCGCTTCGCTTTCCCTGAGTCTCTGCATCGCTCCCTCCATGTTCCCTCTCACGTCTTCACTCTTCTTTCCTCTGATATCGAATCTCACGTCCGGTCTCTTCCTCCAGGGTTCTCTCATCCGCGGTACCTTGCTTTTTTACTTCCATCGTCAGTCTTTCTGTGTATAGTTTATTTCTTTTTCTTCCCGCCGTCGTCGGAGTTCGCCTTCTTTATCCACCCCTCCTTCTTCAGTCTCTGCCTGACTGCCTTCTCGACCATCTGTTTCCTCGGGGTTTCTACTCCGACCCGCCAACTCTTCTCAAACTCCACTACCCACTTTCCTTCTGCGGTGGTCGTTAGTTCCACTAGTCCTGATTTCTCCAGCACAGCTTCTGTTGGGCTACTCGCCACTAGTCCCGCTATCGCCCTCTGTCAAACGTCACTCCGAGGAAAGTGGAACACAATTGTGTACCCTCAGCTGTTCTCCGTTCATCATGATGTTGTTCGCTCTTGTCATCTAACTGTCCTTACTGCCTGAACTGAAGAGGGTCACCGAACACTTGCCGACCGACACCGTCATGAGCCAGTCCTGACTCCACCTCCACACCACATCAATTGCCCATTGAATGTCTCCTTGTCGGTCTTCCAGACTCCCAGGATGTCGGCAAATCCGCTCACGTCCACTCTTCCGGTGATCTCTTCCAGAAGGTAAACCAGAAAAACTAGTGGTGACAGCACCGAGCCTTAGGGTAGGCCTTACGTGAAGAGTCTCATCTTGCTCCTTTCCCCCTCTATCTCCACGCACGCCCACCTGTTGCTCAGCCACTTCTGTAGCCAGCTGATCGTAGTCCTTCCGATGCCCATCTTGCTCAGCTTCAGGAACAGGCCGTCACGCCACACCTTATCGTAGGCGCGGGAAAAGTCGAAAAGTGCTAGGACTGGTGTTTCCCTCCTCTGGAATCCGTCATCGATACTTAGAGAGAGTCTGATGAGCTAATCTTCTACACTCCTTCCGACCCTGAATCCTGCCTGCCGCTTGCTTAAGAGGCATCTGCTCTCAAAGAACATTCACATACGATTAGACTGTAGCCGTAGAACGTAGGCCCTTAGCGGTTCCCCTAAATCCCGTGTCAAGTTGTGGAATCGCGCTCTCGCCGTGGCTTCAAAATTGACCGGGTGCAGATGTTTCGTCAACAACCCATGTAGTTGCTCGACCGTTTTCGTGTTGAGCGCATCCTGGTATAGGTAGGCCAGGTCCTTGATCAAATTGTAGGCGTCCTTCCCAAAAAACGTAAGATAGAACACCCTCTTGTTATCGACGTTTATCCTGTCGTTCGTCAGCGTGTAGAGGTCGAAGAGGTTTGTTGTGATGCGTTTGCATCTGTACTGTCTAATGCGGCTCTTCTACCACCTGATTCGTGTTTTCAAATTCAAATGTTGAATGGCAATCGCTCTCTCGCTCTACCTTCTTATAAATTGCATTCATTCTGTTTACTGTTTTATCGCGGTATGTTTATTGTGGAATAAAGCCGTATTCTGGTAACGGTCCTCTTCAATTCATGGTTCAACCAGCTATTGAGCCCATTCGGATCAGTGATGTCCAAACTTTCCAAGTGGCGATCCATTACACTTCAGCAGAACTGGAAGTAGTGCATCAGTATTAGAAGTAGAAGCTGCGACATCAAGCTTAAAGCAGCTATAATAGATTAGCATTCCCTTTAACAAAAGTCTGACTGGATATAGGGAACTATGTGGTCCTATTTCAAGACAGCTCTAGAACCCCAGTGATTTCAGCGACCAGACTCTCGAATAGAGTAACAATCAATCTGTTACTGTAGCTGTAGTTATTTCACTCGAGATCCTGCTTGCGACGCCAAATTGTTGCAGCAAAGAATAGAAAAGTCGAGGCGTAATCGGAGGAACAGCTTTATTGTAAGTAATGAACTGGTTAAACAACAAGTTAAAATCAACCGCTTATATTGGTATAAAGCAACAAGAATTAAATAAAGAATAATGTTCATCTAACTACATTAAATAGTTCTAACTGCTGCGATCAAACATCACACGATCGCACCGTGTGACGCAGACTGCAATGGCAGCAGCAATCACGAATTCGCGAGATTACTGTCACAGTTTCCCATCTGCTATGGAAAACACCTCCATTAAGGGAGTATCAGCTGATAATGGATTGATCATAGTAGAGTATTTGTATTGATTTCACTAAAGAGTTTTACTTTATGGCAGGGCTGGTCTATAAAGCTTAAAACAATCGCCATTTCCACCTCTGCCATGCGAGAGACGTCCACGATCATTCGGTGTAATTACCTCACCAGTTCTCCGGTACGTTGGTACGTTGGTATATGTATCACAAAGCTCTGTACCCTCACCTGGACTGTTGAATATCTCCGAAACAACCTGTCAGATTTTGATATTTTTTATTTTTTGTATACTCCTTGGTGCCGTAGGAGTAGCCAAACTTAATTTTCGATCGATCCGGATTTTTAGTTCCCGACATATAGCACTTTCGAGCTAGATTTCGAATAGTTGACCTTTGAGTGATCTGGGGAAAATAAATTGAGTTCGGTGGATAGCTAACACTCTAATACAACTTTGCTGAACGTTTCATGCAAAACGGCTGTCTATAAAAAAGTGAGAAAAGGTGTTTATACGCTGACTGATGCGGTGACAATTATCCCAGTAAACAATGTACGTATCAGGTACGTACCACGTCGGTACCAATGGTCAGTACCAGACTCGTACCAAATGGCGGTCGCGAGTACGTATCAGATACGTACCATTGGTACGGGACGAACTGGCGACGTTGGTACCAATTGGTACGTACCTGCGACGTATCATGGTTTACTGAGTAATCTGTATATTGTTTTCCGATGTGCCATTCATACTGCCCGTACTGAACCCTCAACTACTCATTGCTTTTCTCTAGTAGTCCATTAGCTGATTATAGGATCTTACAATAATCCACCAAAATTTACAAAGGTGTGCGAAGGTTAAATTAGTGAAAAATGTGTCTGAAAATCAACAAGAATCGAGACAAAATAGTGTAAATTCTAACAATACATGTGTTATCCTCTACTATGCACAGTAAACTTGATGATTTAGGAATTTAGAAGGTCTATCAATTTGACTATCAGTATTTTTATTGCATCAGATGCAAGAAGTGCATTAAAAAACGGATACATAAGTATTACTATAAGAGATCATACGATATGGTCAAGATGACTATCGTACAAACCAACAAATACAAATCTCTCAATTCTAATATTGCAACTTTACGGACTGTCTAAACTTACATATATGCGTACGAAAAATTCAGTAAAATACTTCATGATTTCTTTCAAGGGAATAGAGAAAACACAAATAAGATTACCGAGTTATGCAATGATTTTTGTCGACCCGCAGTTAGGATTTGAACGCCATACCGCATATTGCAACATACTGTTGGCACTCTGTATTTTTCGGTTTATTAGCGGTGAGCTGCCAGGCAGCTATTTTTCTAGTTGTGTGTTGGAGTGGTGTTCAGTTTGACCGCTCCGGTGCGGCGGTATCGATCTTTGTATTAAGACTTATGTTCTGCTGGTTGGAGTTTTCTTGTGCAGTTTGATTTGTTTTTAAGTAGGCCGGCATTCTGTCGAAGACACACACAGAGACACAAAGAGTTTGACATACAGTGTAGATTGTGGCAGCTAGGGAGGTGAACGAGATTAACGACCACTTCCAGGACTTCTGCTAGTTACGAGTGAAGGACTGTGTGTTCTTCTTGTTTCTTCGCCTGGTTTTTTTTAACGAAGGGGTTGACGTGTTCCCCCCGAGAGAGTTCGGACGAGAACTCACGTGTACCTCCTGCTGTTCGCTGGTACTTCGGCAAAGGGTTAACGTGGTCCCCAGGAGTTACGACGAGGATTCACAGTGCGACGCGAACTGCTGACCAGTCTTGGTCATCCTTTTGTTAGGGCTCCTAGGCCGGCGTGGTTATCGGTCTGCAAATCGGTTAGGGGAGTCCGGATCACACCACCTTAATGCTAAGATTACCCCCACGATTTTGCGGACAGATACCAGTGCTGTGTGCCTCCTTTATTTATCTTCAAGTGACTGTGAGTACTGTTGCGGCAACCTCTTCTTAGGCCGTTTTTGTTGCAGAGTTGAGTTTTTGTGCCCAGTGTATAGCTGACCTCTTTTTGTGTTGCGTGTCGCCCTAGGTGGGCTGTGTAAGTGTTAATAAAGTTTTGTTTGTTGCGACCACACCTTTTATCTCTACTTAAGTCGGGTTAGCTACTTCATACTTTTCTTACTTGTTATAGCCCTTTTTCCTGCGGTCGGAAGTCGGCAAACAATATTATATTATATTTATATGGCGTAAAGATTTAAATATGCAGTGAGAGTCCACAGCCCCGTACAAAGTCAGGTGTAGAGACCCATAATCGTAGTTGGAGTGCCACTCGAGTTTTCAGCCGGTCCGGTCCTATCCAGATATCCAGTTGAGCATTAATTGATCTTAATTGTAATTTACGGCCATATTGCGGCAGCCGTGCACACCAGGATGGCATATTGTACTCAGTTATAGGCACCTTCTAAATTTAACAAAATCCATAACACACATCAAATGAAACTGTGTCTGCGTTCATCCGCGCGGATGTCTAGTGTTGATTTTCTCTAGGCCAGCGTTCTCGAATTTTATCAAGGAGTTTTCTAACGTAATTCTGCATTAAAATATGTGGCACAAAGAGCCACTGCTAGTGTCTTTAGGCTTTGCGGTTGGTGCAATATAGCGGTCAAGCAGTCATGTGAGAGCTCGCCATGTATTCCCCTATATCATTCTTCATTGTTTTAAATATCGTAAAATATTGGAGGTAAATCTGCTTTTTACGAAAACTTTTTGGCATTGAGAACATTTTTCACATTAAAATAACATATATTTCTTATTTGCTTGTAAAAAGTGCAGCATCATTACTATTGGTAATTTTTACATATCTTCACATTCATTTATATAAATGATGCACTTAGTGAAATAATTGAAAGTGATCATGTTTATACTACATTTTATGGGACACTGACAGTGACACGAGCTGACAATGTGACATAACCTGGCGTTGTCGATAGGAAATAAAAGTTTCTTGTCTGATAATACCCGTGCACTATACGGGTGGCAAACAATGTCTACTGCAGAAATCAGATGCCTACAGCTTCTCCTATAGCATAGGCCAACCCTGAGAACCTGGTCCAAGCCCAAGGCCAAGGCCAAACAGGTAACCCGACCAAAACCAAAAATAGTACATGGCCATGATCCGTGAACTCCACCATGTAAAGCTAGTGTGAAATTTCAGCTCAATCCATCAAATAATTGCTTCAAAAAGTGAGCCTCAGACAGACGGATGGACATTGAATCTTATATAAATATAGCAGTGAGTACCCGTGTTGCTGACCATGACATTGGAGGTCAACCTCACCTTCCCCCCCTATGTTACCCGCAGTGTTAAGGGAGTCATCACCCATGCAAAGTTTTGGGTTGTTGGCACCAACGGTCCCTCTGTCCCAGACTGCCAGAGGAAATGAAAGCTTCTTTTCTAATAATACCTGTGCCCTATGCCTATGGCAGTATGGCTTATATGGGTAAAAAACAATCATGCTACTATGTTATCTTGTTGCTGAGTCCCCCGCATGCTTCTTGGCCGATCTTTGCCCTGTAGACTTTCAGGAACAAGCTATGTTTAGTGTAGATGTAATATAATTCCACTCTTTCCCACAGGATTAACTTGCATTCCATTTCTTTCTTTATTGGCCAGATATTAGAATGGCGCTCTTTAACTTCATGCTACTCACTACCATCACTTAACATAATAAAAAACAAAGAAACTTAACAAAAAACATAACCAATACATACTACAGCTGCCAGATTCCATTGTAACAATTGTCTACTACAGAATTCAAACTTCCAGTTATATAGTATTAATTATTAGTAAAAATATTTTCATAATTTTTGACTGGAACTACTACTATATAGATCATTGTTTTAACATTGCTTCAGTTGGTGACTGCAGAATCCAAATTCCTATGGCTTCTCCTATAGGCCAACCCTGTGAGCCAGGCCCAAGCCCAAAGTAAGCCAGCAATTAAAACAAAATCTGGCATATGTTACCCATAGTATTGAGGGGGACACTCATGCAAAATTTTGGTTTCCGTGGGACCAAGCTCATTTGGGGGGGAGGGGTGATAAATACACAGATTTTCTATATTATATATATAGATGATTGACATTGTCATTGATGATTGTGACTTTTTAGTATTATAAAGATAAACATTATGTCGATTTCATAATATTATTAATTAGCAATAAGCTGAACATACTGAAACAAATGGAATAATTCATTATTTAAGTCAAAATAATATTATTATTATTAGGACATAAAGCCATTAAAGGAGCCATGACAATTGATATAGTAATAATATGAGAAGACAAATTTGTAATAAGTTAAAGGGTAAAATTCAGAGTGCATATGTAATACCAACAATGATTTATGGCTTAGAAATGGTGGCATTAACATAGTTCAACAATAATAAGTGTTAGAGCAATGGACTATTTCTAAGGAGGCTGGAGTATAGCAGTTGAGTGGAGAGGAAATGGATAATACTGGAACTGTCTAGGTCTATTAAAAGAAGAGATGGAGTTAAGTCAAACAGCATAGTGCATAATAGACTAAAATGAACAGCATAGTGCCTAGGCTGTAGATAATATCCGGCCAGCCTAGCCCAAAATAAAACACATTTACCTTGAAAATAGTTTCAAAATAACGCTTGAAAATGGTTTTGAATAATTTATAACACAACGTTATATTCCACATAACTTTTCTAAGACAATGTATCAATATCAAAAGCTTTTAAAATATTTATCAATAATTGATAGCTGGATAATTATCATTTATGGCCCAGTTATGCATAATATCCGGCCGTGTCTAAGTTGCATTTAAATAGGGAATCTTGGAGGAGAGTATCTAGTTTTGATGGTGACCTTTAAGCCTTTCACAATTGAATTAGGTACCTATTTTCAAAGAGTCTGGCATAGTGACAAAAGCTATATGGTAAAAACTACTACTATAAAATTTAAAGGTAAGAAACTGAGGACTTTACATGGCCAGGTGGGCCGGATATTATACATAACCGGGCCATAAATGGTTATTATCTGTCCCAAATTCACTATCAATTATTGATAAACATTTTATAAGCTTTTGATATTGCAAAATACTTTAAAAAGTTATTGGAAATATAAAATTATATTTTAAGTTAATCAAAAACATTTTTCAATCATTATTTTGAAAGTATTTTCAAGGTAAATGTTTTTATTTTGAGCCTGGCCTGATATTCACAGCCCAGGCCAGCTGGGCTGGCTGGATGTTATATATAACCTGAAAAAAGCAGAAGCGGATGCTGAGATTGTTGTTATTGTTGTTACTCAGGATCTATATCAGGCACATAGCTAGGGGGGGGCATCGGGCCCCAAAATTTGGGGGTGGCCCCCCCCCCCCCCCAATGAAAATGATGTTATTTGGCGCCCCCTCTAGGAAAATCATACTAGACAAAATGACTTTTTTTTTATTTGACACACGCTCTCAATGAAAGTCATACTGCATAAAATGACAATTTCGAAGATTATTCTATTATCCTCAATTGCTTAAAATGTGAAATTGGCTCACAGGTCTGCACATGTCTGTCTCTGAGCCACTTCCTGTCGCATCATATGACTCGTGGCTCTTGTTATTGAAAAAGTTGCTTCCTTTGTCAAGTGAAGGTCATTGTCATGGTAGAGCAGGGGCGCCATGATGGGGGGGCTGGGGGGCTTTAGCCCCCCCACACTTTTTGCCAGAGGGGCATAAAAAGGGCAACAGGGGGAGCAAAAAAGGGAAGAAGGTGGAGGTAAAGGGGCGCAAAAAGGAAATAAGGCCCCCACACACATTTTGCCAGAGGGGCATAAAAAATGGTTATGGTTGCGCAAATAAGAATAAGAGGGGGTGCAAAAATGGGAAGAAGGGGAGGTAAAGGGGCGCAAAAAAGGGAAGTAAGGGCCCCCACTTTTTGTCAGAGGGGCGTAAAAAAAAGGGTAAGAGGGGGGCGCAAAAAAGAGAAGAAGGGTTCACAAAGGAGAAGAAGAGGAGGTAAAGGGGCACAAAAGAAGAAGTAAAGGCTCCCCATATTTTGCCAGAGAAGCATAAAAAAGGGGGCGCAAAAAAGGGAAGAAGCAGCACAAAGGGGAAGAAGGGGAGGTAAGGAGGCACAAAAAGGGAAGAAGCAGCACAAAGGGGAAGAAGGGGAGGTAAGGAGGCGTAAAAAGGGAAGGAAGGGGCGCGAGGGAGGGACCACTTCCGCAGTCTGTGTGATTAGCAGTTTTTGTTTTGGAAAGGGGCGCCTATTTCGTGGCGCCCCCATTGGAAAGAGTTATATTCTTTAGCTTGAAACAAGCGGTTGGGAATCCCTTTATTTGGCTGGTAGAGCTTCTTGGTAGGCCTTAAAAAAGTCAAACGATGGTAATACTAGCATACGCACATTCAGTGCCACGAGATGGACTGTGACAGCTCAAACATTAGGGAACATATACTCTAATTATCATATTCTGCAGGATATGTGGGAAGATTGTCTTAGTAACCAGTTAGATTCGGAGACGACAGCAGTCAGAGCACGTATCAGTAGCGTTGAGTCTATGGTGAAAAAGTATACATTTTTATTTAGTTTGATGCTGGGGGAGTTAATGATTAGGAGCAGCTAGATTTACGAGTATATTTCACGGCTAATTCTAAGTACCTCTACCTCTCCATAAATGTGTGACGAAGTGAGCAAACAGGCCCACTGGCTGGCAATATTTTACCCCTGCCGGCACTCCGACCACAGAGCTTTGTGGTTTGTCTCTGGCCATTGTTCGCGCGAAGGCGCCCACTCTTCTGTAGGTAAATCACAAGTACTGCATATTGGACTAACCTCCTCGCCTGTGTCCGCGGATCCTGTAGTGTGATGCAGATTGCCGCTATTTTACTCGGCTAGAGAACCATTCTCATTGGTCAACTAAATTTAGTTCCTTGCATTAGAATCAATACATTCTAAGAGCTCCTAGTTAAGAGTGTTTTGTGAAACAGACTTTAAGAGAACAGATATTTACCTGTTAGAAACTCCTAGATTTACTAGCTCTTAACTATAGTAAGTTTTATGAAACAGGCCTCCGGTCATAGAAATCTGAACGCCACACCCCGCGATTGACTGATTATATAGAAGGACCATTGGCGGACTTTTGCATTGTTCTGGCGGCCCCTTAATACGGAAATCATGGCTGCATCTGCCCCCAACGACTAACTAGCGATGTATAGACTACAAATGGAAGTCTTACTTACATTATAAAAACTAGGTAAAGTCGCTATCGGAAAAACGTTTTTATTATTTAAGTTATACTGCTATAATTTATGTATTATTGTAGTCCTCATCCCGGCGCACATTCTAATATAATTTTATTCACATCTGTGTTTTATTTCATGTAGTTTTGCCTCTTTGAAATTATTTGAATTTGTATTGAAATGAATGGAAACCAACGGGCTGACAGCGGTCAAGCAAGGTCCACGCTTTTTGAAAAATGTGCCATCTAGTCAATTTCAAACAAAGTGGTGTGGCGTTCCGATTTCTATGGGTCTGGTATAACAAAATGCATGAGCAAACAGAGTTTACAACTACTCACTAGTCCGGATGCAATGGTACTGCAAAATCACAATCAATTCCGAGCAACCAGTGAAAACTACTGATAAATTCAGATGTAATGGCACTTCCAAATCACGATCATTTTAAGCAAGTTAACGCTATAGATTGCTTAGCATATTTATTTATCATAACATAATTGTATTTAGGCACTTGGCCAGATGACATAGAATACATGCACACTTAAAAAATATAAACATTTAACAAAATGAACCAAGAGCCAATGTGTCAATAGGAGAATAAAATTCTATTACATTTGACACCTGACATTAATAAAGAATCAGAACTATAAAGCATAAATAACAGTTGCCATTTTACTTAAACATGTTTTTACTTAATAGAGAGAACTATGAAGAAATTACAGTAGTTACATATTATTTATTTAATTAATTTATTGACCTTAAATTAGTTATTTAATTAATTAATTAATTAATTTATTTGTTTGTTTCATAAATATTTTTTATTGATTTGTAGGAGGTGAGCTAAAAAGACGAGAAGTGCGAAAAGAGAAGCCAAACAAAAAACAACAAAAGATGGTTAAAGTTGAACCGCAGGTTTAATATCATCATATCGCTACAATTAGACCACTAAATACCATTATTAATAAGAAGGCTAAGCCTTTTTATCTTTTTACTAAATAAAGGTTTAGAGTTTAAATCTTTAATATGGTTTCAGCTAATCTAACGTAATTTGAGCGGGTAACTTTTAGTACAATCATAGTGAAGAGAAATCTCATTAGGTACATTTTTGAATAGGTACCTACATATTTAATGTAGTCTTCATCTTACTTATTGTTTGCCTTTATTCTGCCTTGATAAAAAAGTTCTAACGTCGGTAAATTTTATTCAAACAATTTTATCCACAGACTGACTACCTTGTTATGATTTCAATGGGTTCCCTTGCGTCCACAATGAGATATTGAGATAAAAGAGATATACGACAGGGCTGAATATTTCACCAGTTGTCTGTAATCTCTGAGTAACAGTGAAGGATTGAGGCAACAATGGGTAATGCAATTAATGAAAAATGTTTTGGATTTTTTAATGAGACTGAACGTTAAAAAAATAATGGTTATAGACAAAAAATAAAAGATACCATGCACAAACAAAATTGATGGCAAAGAAATTGAACATATCTTGGAAGCCGATATAGGAGAGGATGACAAATTGCGAGGAGGAATTAGGAAGAATAATTTTTGAAAGGCGAAAAGTGACTTTTGGAAATGTAAAGAATTCTTGAAGAGAAGATTACTAAATCTTACAAATTTTCACTAGTAGGGTATGTTAGCGAAGTATGGATATTTTGAAACTTACACAAAACATATGAAATATTGTTATGCACATTTTATTCCTTAGTGCATATCTTTATAGGAAATATCGATAGTTTTGAAGATATTTGAGTTAACACTATCCTACCCGGGGGGAGGGGGAGGGGGGCGAATCGGCCCGCGCTCTTTTGTTTTTAATGGCGTTTTTTCAAAATAAAAGACGCAGCAACATGAGGTTCAGGGACTTTTCATACAATTATGTTCCGCAAATTTTAAATACATATTTTAGAAATTTTGTTAGAAGATTATAGTTTTAATAAACATTTTTCTATTGGAATTTCAATAGCAATACCGCTATTACGAGATGAAAGAAAAATCCACAAATAAAACTCTTAATAAAAGTTTATTGATAAAAGCCGAGCTTTCAAACCTATTTCAGGTTCATAATCATGGCAAAGTAATTACATATAATAAGTGACAAGAGATATAACAGGCAGTGACATCATCAACATAGCGGATCCAAAGTTTAGGGAAACACCTTGAAAAGAACTAAGAAGTTCGGATTCCATATGTTCAACAAAAAATGAAAAAGTTTGGGCAGGAAAAATTACTAAGACGAATGATAAAAAGAAGGACAATGAGAACACTGGTTAACATTAGTTTATTACGACATGTTTCGGTTATTCAATAACCATCGTCAGGCAGATATGGAAATACAATACTGAAAATAAATTACAAAATAACCAACACTAAAACATAGATAATTACATACCTAAACTCCGACACATTAAAAAGTCCACAATTCAGAAAATGCGACAATTAAAACAAGGCTAGGAGAAAACATTAAGGAAATACGAAGCCCCAACTGTTGGCAAGCGATCTATTTAAGTTAGGCTGATGTTATTTGATGGCAATTGCCTCTTTCACCGCTAAGTCTAAATCAGATTAAGCACTCTCCATGATGGTATAACAATCAGGCATATTATCCTTGCACACGATACAATCATTCAAGTGGGTCTGCACGCACTTCTCCAGTTGCGGTGAGTAGTAGGAGATGTGTTGGATCTAACTCACCTAAAATATATTTGGTGACGTCACTGGGAATTTCCTTAGCAACCATGGGAATTACCCTAGCATCGAAAGTAGGTCAGCCAATCAGAGCGTAAAACGTCATATCTCAAGGTCATCACGTGCTATAGTCACATGATGTTCTCAAGGTCACGTAAACTCGTTGTCATGACAACCACGTGACTCAAGGTCACAACGGAGCGTAGTGCGTCCTAGTTGTCATTACAACCAGGTGATCTCAAGGTCACAGACCCCCCGGACCCCTCGTGGAATCTTTTCAAAAATCGATACATCAGCGCTGAATCATATCATCCAATATATCATTCGGAAGGTATTGACGAGACGAATCGATTGTCAACATCAGATTTGAAATCTGATCAGCGCTTATTGATTTTTCGATCGATTCTATTCACAGACTATAGTACGAAGTTTATTCAGTGTTAAC
>JAUYWV010108685.1:0-12738 GCA_032274565.1 Nematoplana nigrocapitula
CAAGTAGAGCACAGTTGAGCAAAGGAGGTCCGTCTTCTATGGTAGCCAAGCGGTAACTGATCTACGTCTCGTCTCTTTCCTGCTTATATGGGCTGGGGGGGATGACTCATCGGTCGGAAACGTGTTCGTGCGCGTGGCTGGTGGTCTGGAGCGTAGCTATAGTATACTACTTGCGTCATTTGTGAACGCTCACTTTAAGTAAACCAAAAGGGTTATGGTGGTTTATGGAGTCAAAGTCCTTATTACTCAGATAAAAAATAAGCCAAGATGGAGACGGCATTTGTGATGGATTAATTATCAATCGCATTTGTAATACCGTCGTGTAGATCAATTAAATAAAGCGGCGCGCATACTCGACTTTGATCTAAAACCATAGTTTCGATAAAGAGAGGAACCTATTTTTCTTAGCATCAGCTTTTCAAATATTTTCGAGAGAATCCCAAACATAGATATTGGTTGTAGATCATTTATTGAAGGAGTTTGTGCTTTTTTAATTGTTGCAATACGAATTGTGTTCCAATTTGTAGGGAAATGGCGATCGATGACGTTAAGATTGAAGATATGAGCACGTGCAGGACCAATAGAGTCTGCTTTTTTATCTTTAATCTAGAGCAATATTTGGAGAACTTCATCTGTGGTAAATTGAACGAGCCAAAGTCGTCATCTTCTAGATCTATTGACTGATTGCACGGTACTGTGAACGAGGAACGGAAAGCAAGCATCATTGATGAGATCAGCAGGGTTTTGGAATGGATTAGTCAGTTGTAGATTCCGTCAATCAGGGTAGTATTATTGGATTCGGAGGTAGCGGTTTAGAGATGAATGTGTGCAAACTGTGGTGCAAACAGATGTGAACAAAGTGTCCAATCATTTTCCGATAGGAGTCATCCAGGATTTGTCCTTATTTGATGAAACTGGTATGATTTCCTAAGAGATACATAGAAGATCTTGCTTGAAGGGGTTAATAATGAAAAAGACTGTGGATGCATCAACGCAGTCAGTGGGTCGAGTCTACATACAGTATATACATATCCATCCAAGGCGCATGGTTTAAATGACGTATCAATGATGTAATATTACTATGTATAGTCGAGAATTCTTTTGAATAGGGTTGTTGACCGGGAAGCTGTAATTGGTATAGTTTGGGTTTGAGAACACTGCTGCAGTGATCCGATGTGGAGATTAGAGGTCCGATGACCTGAGAATCATATATTTATCTGATCCTGTTTGATACATAGCTGTAGATGTTATCAAGAAAGGCATTTAGGCAAGTGAGTTTTGTTACACACTCTGTTAATTATGATTTATGTCAAGGCTTATAGTGATACAAAAGACATGTCGAATTTGTTGAAGTCACCAATTACAATAATTTGTATAGTCAGGATATTGGTTTAATATTAAGCCTGGCAGAGGCGTTATAGATGTTCTGAGCGTATGTTCGCCATTGTCATCATTGCTGATTCGTCCTACTGATTTATTCCGTCTATTGCCTGGTTCCCGATTGTGTAAGAACTGCATGGAAAATGCGGATTTTGTTTTGTCAGAAATTGTATGATGCGTTTTCAAAACGGTGTATGATTTTTTTATCAGAGGAGTATTTCGGAATTGAGAAAGAATTGTATCTTAACGCGCGCGGCGCTTTATCATAACATAAACCATTCTTATGACACCAATTTGCGCAACACTTTTCCGCCGCCTTCACTTTGAACTCTTCCACTGACGATACACATCGATACACATCAGCTGACGATTGTTCACGTGACAAAGGAACGCTCGTGAACGCGTGCATATGGACAGATCAGGTAATACATACGAGCAGTTTCAATAATACACTTTTATCTAATTCCTACTGCGCAGATGGTATTCAGATGCGGATATGCTTATAATGCTTCCAGTTCAGCAGGCAGCGTACGTTAGATTGAAACGATTCTATCGCCTGAAATGTGTCAGCTGACTTTTGTTAACAATCAGAGCGTATTGTGATGTTTAGATCGGTTCTCAACTCTTTAGTATACCCAGCGCCGCTTCTTATTATTCTCATAAATTCATAGCGTATTATTAGTGACAACAGTGAGTTAATAAGCAAACTGACTATTTCTTGGTGTACATTCTGCATTTACATTACCCAGTGCTGCTGAAAACAAAAACGTGAGGAAATATTCAGGTTAATAGAAAAGTTTGCACATCTAATTAAGCAGAATGTGAACATTGTTCATAGTGCAGTAAGATAATAATCGATGCTATATCATTGTGGATCAGGCACATAGCCAGGGACCACGCCTAAGCCAAATAGTGCATGTAATGATGCATGATGCACAATAAAAAACATACCAGTAAGGCAAAGCGGTACGATTATTGTGTTACCTACGATGTCTCCCTTGTACAATACAGACCTGTGATTAGTCCTGAAATTCCTATAATTCCTAAAATTTTGAAAGGGTCTTAAAATTCCGAAAATTTGACCAAAATAGGCCAAACTCCTAAAATTTCAACATTTTGGTAAATACAATTCTTTTTAAATTAAATTTTAATTACAAAGTAGTCAAATTGTTTTGCAACACCTCGTTTCCTTTGTAGAATGAACGCACTATAAGAGTATATTAATATCACCCATCGGTCCACTTTCCACACAAAATGTATCTCAGAAATCGTCGCCTTGGCTCACAATTACATCAGAAACACGATCATATTTTTTGATGGACCGTTCTGTGTAATATATAGACGTGGCATTTGCGTATGCGCACTAATTTGTGTGTGGCCCATGATCGCGGTTGCTAGTATGCGCGAGTTGTGACCATGAATCGACGAAACCCTGTTTTCCTATTGTGTAGAATATTGTATTGTTTTCAGGATTATTTGTTGATGCATATAATTCCTACATCAAAATCACTCATCATTTACACCGATGAAAAGACAAAGTATCCGGACATGAGCCCAACTGCAATTTATGTTTGGCAATCAACCCCATGCAGCAGCATTGTCATCTATGTACTACTAATTCAATGCCAGCTGATGGCATCATATTCTTTTAATTGGGGCGCTGTCCGCTGTACGTTGTACTACGGCACCAATTGTGTCGATCTTAGTCATGCATGCAGACCTGAGACAATGTTGCAGTGTTTCATGTGCTCAGGCGGCGCTTCTTCCCGTGGAGGAACTCGCTGACCACTTCATCAGATCTGCCAGCCTCCTAGACTCCTCCCCCTCCATGAGCGACGTCGCCGAAACTATTAACAATAATTTCTTCACATTCTGAAGCTCCTATTCATATGGACGACGATATCCAGGTTCGGTGGCAAAGTGCAATCTCCGTCACTTATGTTGAGAGAGAGCTGGATAAGCTAAACCCAGCTAAAGCTTCTGACCACGATGGGTTACCAACGATTCTTTATAAATCGGTATCCCGAATACTTGCTGGACCGCTCTGTTACATCTTCAATCTCTCCATACTGGAGAAAAGTTCCAGCGGCGTGAAAGATCAGTGCCATTTACCCAGTTCCCAAACCTTCAATCCTATCATTAATTTTAAGTTATTTTATAATTTTCCTTTTGAGTTCTGAAACACACTGTCTTTCGACGAACCCTGCTGCTTTCATTGCTGATAGAAAGATTATACTCAGAAAAGTTGAACAATTGAGTTCAACAGTTAAACCAAAACAGTTGGTTGTAAAACTTTAGTTGAGCAACTAAAATCGTATGTGGACGCACTTTCAACTCATTCAGCTGAAGGTATTCAACTAAAATCGTGTTGCGTAGGTGGGGACCTTAAGGGATATTTTTTGTTACTGGGGTTTACGTAGCACAATCAAAAAGGTCGATTTCCCAATAAATGATTGTTCTGATTAGGCGTGGTATTACTATTACTGTTACATGCTTTGGATGTACGGGACTTCAAAATATGTCTAAAAGGTGGTTCTAAGGAAAGTAAGTACAGCTAGGTTTATTATAGTTGTATGATGGCTAGTTGTCGTTGAATACGTCTAAACACTCGCAAAGGTAGTAGGCCTTTCGTTCAATGTCTACATCGAAGAGACGCGCCGCAGTGTTGGGCACTCCTGGGACAGAGCCTTTCAACAAACCGACTGCTTGTGTAACCGAAACTTCATCCCCTGCCTCAGTAGGGTCATCCTTGTGATCGGGCTGCCCTTTGGCCCACAACCAGCCCGGAACTTGCACCAACCATGTGCCGCGATGCCATCGCCAATAGTCAGCCGGCTTAACCGTCAAAGGCAGCTGGTAGGCTCCGACCAGGACACTCAGACTACGGTTAAGTACTTTGGTGACAATGTGGTCCACTTCCCTCGGATCCGATAATTCGGCCAATTTGACCCCATCCACTGTGCAAGATTCTCTCGCTTCTTTCCATGTGACCGTCTCCAGCACCAATCGATATCGACTCAGGCCCCATTTGGGAAGACGTTGGTAGGCCGCTGGGCAGCCGGTGGTGCTGCTCGTGCCCCGGAGACGGTAGACCCGTCGGGTCAGGTTGCAGAGCTCCTCGGACTCGGAGAGGACTCGACTGCCATTTGCACCCGGAATGGGTAAGCTGAACAGAGTGCACCGACGAAGGAGGGGATCCGGGTATATGAGACCGCAGTTGGACCCCGGCTCTCCCCCACCGCGACTACCACTCGTGCATAGTCTGGCACAAATCAGGGGACTCGGTGAGCTGACATCATTGAGCGTTGTTCTGGTCAACTCTTCCAGATTGCACTGGGGAATGTTGAACCTGCGGAAGTAGTAGGATTCTGGAATTCCCATGTTCGTTGTCTGACCCGAACAACAACAGAACCCCAAAAACAACAACAACAACAAACGATAGAGGAACATGCAAGCATCAAGAGCTAAATACATGGCGGTTGGAGCACACCACTCGAGCTACTCGGTGCTAGTTCCTGTCTAACTTGCGGTCTGCGGGCAAGCACATGCATATAAACCGACACTTTGTTGTTTATCTGTACATAAAAAGCGAAATGGTGAAACCTCTCACTGCGACAAATTAGAAGAACTGTATAAACAAAACTTCGCTGATATCGTGTTTGTTTGGAACTCCAGGAAGGTAAACTCATCCATCTCTTCAGAAGCTGAGGACAATGTGTTTACCCGGAGGAAGCATTGTGTGCACTGAACATACAACTAACTCGCATCTCAATGCAGTTACCCCAGGACGTTGATGTAATTAAGCAATTTGGCTAACCAACTCAATGAATAGTCAAATTTGTCATATTATAGTTGTCATTTTATAGGAAGTGAAAAAAATGAATTTCAATCATGGGTTGAAAAATAAGCTTTGCATTCCCGCAGTAAACAATTTATTTTGTGTAATGGAAGTGAACAACAAATACTCAACAAAGGCAAACATATCTAGGTGGAAAATATCAATATTCATTGACATTCAGATATTCCAAATAGGTAGTATATTTGAATGCATGGAATATTAAATATATTGCATGGTTACGTCACTTGGTGTACATATAGTATCTAACCCAGTAGCATCTGGCGATTTTTAAAAGACTTCATTCCTTAAACCAGTCATTTCTATGCAACGAAGACCTCCAACAGTATAACTCAAACTTTTTGGACACTATTGCAAAGCAGTGCTCGGGCTCCATATAAAAGAAGGCATTTACCTGAGATTTTATGAGTCCTTTCTGGTCATTTCTTTTTGTTCCTCCTCAGATCTGGAACTCCGAATTTACCATGGAAAAGCAATTATATAGATTTGAATGGCAGTACTTTTTGTTGGTCAAGTAATCAGAATATTGAAAAAAAGTTATTTTGATATCTGAATAATCTCTGATTCATCTGGAAACTTCATAAATTCTTGCCATATTTTATCATAGCGTAGCTGAGCTTTACCATTTTTAAATTTTCATAGTCTCTGTTGCTGATTAATTAAAACAAGAAAAACTTACGAATCTATATTAAACAATTGAGACCATAGAGTACATAATACATAGAGGTTCGTATCCAAGGTGGTTGCTAGGTTTTTATCGAGTAACTTTTTGAGAAAGTTGAAATTATAAATAATTTTTTTGTATAAATAAGCAATATAAATACACAAATTTTGCGCATATTTTTGTTAAAAATTTTAGTATAGTAAACTAACTGTTAAACAATTTGAATATTATAATGGAATACCATAAAGTTTGGTTTTTAAAACGCGTATAATAAAGGGTGGCGCCATATTTTTTGGAAGCTTTTTTACGTGTCATTTATTTGTGAAGGGAAAAGGTAAAAATCCAGTGCCTATGTTTGTCATTTTCCATCGATTTCATCTCTCCTTTCTTTTATTTTCTCTTTAACTCATTCACTCTCATTCCATCTTCGTTTTGTTTGTTTTGGATCTATATGTTAGTTGAAGGTGACCCTTCCCTCGGAACGCCCTCGATTCTGTTTGATTAGGGTGTGACGTCACTTGTCAGCCTGTAGTGTGTTGAAATTCCTTGACGTCATCCAATCACACTGTTTTGTTATATGGATTCGTGAAATTCCCTCAAGTTAACGGGGATATATATGATAGTTTAAGGTCATTAACAGTATTTGGTTAAATTATTCGGAAAACATATATATACATACTACTCGTATCGCGTAGTCAAAAAGTAGTGCATTGGTACACTATCACGTTTATGAATTACTACTAATAGCTTAAGAAATAAGCTTATTTTTTACACTACGTAAGCTAGAAATATATTGAAAATTCAAGTGTAGTTGTTAATCTACTTCGAGTTGAACCTCTATGAACTAATTACTTTATGGTTAAGACCATATAGAGTAATTAAAATTGTTACGAGCCACGCACTTGATTCATATTGACTCTCGTACAAGCATCGCAGCTCTGAAGACGCGAATTGATTGCACTCAGACTCTCCTAGAGTTCTTTGATTCCGTTCATCAAGTGTATTGGGGGGCGCGGATCACCCACGTGCACTCAAACTTATCGAGAACACCTAATTTAATAACCAAAGGCTGCAGCGGTTGTGTTGTGTGCAGTAATTTTGAATGGCAAGTTTGGCTGGTGTCTGCCTCATATGGAATCATCGGTTTTGGACTTCCATTGAATACTTTCTGTAAATTGTTTCCATTTTCTAATGTTTTCCAGTTGTACTTAATTTCCAGTCAAATTTCTTCTTATTGGGTTTGGCTTTATTGTCGCGGAGACAGAGTTTTAATTCGGCTGTTACTATACTATATATAATCCGATCCAACTGAACAGGTTTGAATATATCAATCCTCCTTGGATCCAACTGAACTGAAAGCGTCGATGTTCTTCGCGTTATTTTTTCATTGGCTGTGCTTTTTCTGAATTCGGGTGCGTGTGTGTTCTCAGTTGTCCGTTTGCATTTCTGGAAAATATTTATGTGTAATGCGATCATTCACATTCTTCTAACAGATTGAGTAAGGCCGGACCATTTGCAAAATTCGTCTTTTTGGTCCTCTTTTGTGGCCTCATTCGTCTCCTTATCGGTTGCCTCATTTTCTTTGGATACCAATGGAATGTGTCAGGGAAGTTGGTGTGTGTGCTGGAATCCCAAACTCTCCTGCTTCCTCTACTTCCTTTCTCAGTTCTTTCAAAACCCTGATGTCGCTGACCTTCATTGTCTTCAAAAATGTTATTACTGCTTTGCTGTCTGTCCACATGTTGGCTTTTCTAAGCTATCTTTCTTTCACCACCTTCGCCGCTTCCAGCATAGCAATTAGTTCCACTTTGCACGGAGATGCATATCTACTCACTTTTCTTCTCCATCACAAATAGCACATGCCGCTCTTACCCCCCCCCTCTTCGACTGATCCGTCTGGAAGATTAATTATTCCCCACAGTCTTTGTCACAATCATATCTTCTATCATTTTCCTTTTCTTCCCCTCCTCTTCCTAGTTTAACTCTTCAATGTGTATTTTTCAAGATTTGTTCATGAGGTTGTTGTGGTGTTTATCGTGGAGGAACTCTTATCCGAAGGAGGACATGTGGGTACAGATATCGAGCGTGTTCGCATGGAACACGCTGCACCTCCAGTGGACTCCAGGCCACGCAGGAATCCAAGGCAACGAAAGAGCTGACTCTCTAGCTGCCAGAGAAAGGCAAATATTCCCTTTAACACGGCTAAGGTCATCATCAAGCAGAAGGGTCGGGAAGAGGGGATGAAAAGGGCACGATCGAGCCCACGAACTCCAGAGTCGAGGAAGAGCCGGGAAGATCTTCAGATCACAGACTATAATACATGATGAAAATGCAGTTTCTAAAAAACATAGGAAATAAAGTAAATGTTTAATACTATAATTAGTGAAAAAATTATATTATTCTCAAAATGATATCAAATGGAAAATATTTGGAGAAGTTAAACCATATACTACTTAATTATATATGAAAAACTGAAACAAAAGAACACATTGAAGAGATACTGAAAATACTGATGGTCGCCTATCAGTCTATATCTATGACGAAACAGTTTCTGGTGCTGCTATCGGATACAATTTCTCGAAGAGGCGAAACATTGTTAGCTGTCGAAAGGACACTTGGCGTTCCAATAACTTCTACATGGGCTTCAAATGCTTTGAGGGGTTTGAAACTGTGCCTTTTCACATTGCTAGAATTTTCTCCACTAGGAGGAGTGCGGCCGCCCTCTGAGCAGTAATTTTCTTTCTTGGTCCTGCAGGTCTTTCTTCCATTGTCCACTTGTAGTGAGTTTTTATCGGTGACGTGCGTGTCTTGGAAAATTAACGATACGACATTTTGACTGTTTTCCTGAAGCACAACGGAATTCAAGCTCACTTTTCTGCTCTCTTGCTTTCTATTATTATCGTTAGGGCTTGAATTAGGTTGCATCTTCGAATCGTCGCCAACACTCTGGTTTGATGTTATTTTTCGGCTATCTCCAACGACTACTTTATTCGGCGTAATGACGTTCCGACTGCTTATTGACTTGCTCTTTGATGTTTTCGTGACACTCCGATTGCTTATTGACTGATTATTCCGTGTAGCGGTGCTGTTTGAATTTTTCGGTGATTTATTGACTTTTTGACAGTCTGATAGAATCTTTGGAGCATCAGCTTTGTGACCGATTATTCTGCTCTTTTCGGAAACATTAAAATGCTGTTGCAGTGGCTCACTTGTCGGTGGTGTGGGAGATTTTGCAGAAATTTCGGGAGAACTTTGACATTGGTAAGGAATGACGAAATGATTGTTGTTTTCTGGCGGCTCGTTTTCTTGATCTTCATTTGATTCATCGTCGGATTCAACCCATGACTGTTCAAAGGCTGTTTCGCTTTCTTCCTCGGTCACCTCCCCAGTTACGGAGCTATAGTTCTGTTGTGTGTCCCATTTCTTCTTCTTAGAGCTTCCCGACCACGCTCCAGATTTCTGTTCTGTCCCGCCACTGACTGAGCTCACGCTTTTCGGACCACTCCCTGTCGCAGTACTACCACCAGCAAACTTAGTAGACTTCGCCGATTGGGCGACAGAAAGTCCACCACCACCCCCTTTGATCCCTTTCCCTAAGGCGTCTTTATTGACCGCCATAAACTGTTCAAGGGCCTCCCGCCAATCGCCCCGTCGTAGTCCCCCAGGGATCTTCAAATCCTCCAGCGAATCCTCCGAGATTACCCCCGTCATGATTCCCTCCTCCATTTTATCTTGCATCAGAGGAAAAATATCGGAAGAAATTGTCACCTTCTCATTCAAGCTGGTGAAATATTCGGCCAGAGCCTCCTTTTCCATCCCTAGAAAGAGTAGCACCCAGCGCAGATCGGCAGCAACCCTCACCGCGCACCAAATGGTCTTATAGGCCGACTGTTCGTGATGGTGGTTGACCGATTTCTCGTAGAGGGCGATGAGCAGGGCGAGAATGCAGTCCTGGTCAAACACGATCTTCTTCTGGCGACCCCCAGTATCCGACGAAGTTCCGCCCATCTGTTGGCGCTGTTGCATATTTATCTCTAGACAACTCCGCGTGGGGCCGAGAAAGAAGCGCTGGATTTGAATGGTGGCGATTGCCGCCACTACAGCGCTGCACACTTTCATATCCAAATCTGTATAGTAGCCGAAGCGGAGGATACGTCTGGGGATCGACACCCAGTCTTCGATCTGGGAATTTTTGTAGGTACAGATCTTCTTCTCAAAGTTGAATAACGAGAAGTTATCGTCGTAGGACAGAATCAAACTTTTGATGAACAGAGCCATGTAGAGACCCGCCCGTGTTCTTAGTTGAGCCAGATAGTAGTTGATCACGTCGCGATAGTTGTATGAGAAACAAGTGTAGGCGCGGCGATAGGGCAGGAGAATGCTCGAATGCGGCTGCCATCCGCATTCCAATAGATAAGGTACACTGTCGTAGAATTCCCGCCGAATCATTACACAGAAGGGATAGATGACCTGTAGATCGGTCCTCTTCTGGTACTTCTCGTAGAGGTTGGCTACGAAGCAAACGTCGTTGGCGTTGACCAGAGGTAGTCCCTTCTCCGTTCGGTATTCGGTCATCAGTTTGACCAATCTAATACGTTTCATATAGATCGCCAGAGCGTAGGCGTTCAGATAGAGAACGGCACGTCGATGGAACATCGGCTTCTCATCGGTGGGCATATCGGCAATCTGGAAATAGGTGGTACGAAAGTATGCCGGGTTGTTCATCGCCACCCGTCTGATTCTTTGCCAATTGTTGTCCTCGATCATATTGACGATCCAATTTGTCTCGCCATGGTAATGGGGATAGAACGATGGCACTTGGAATTTCTTGGAGTTGATCTGGAAACATGGCGGATCTGGAACTTTGTCGTTGAATTTCACTGGCTTGTGTAGGGTCATGCTAGACTCTTGTTTTTATTTCTCTACAACGTTTGAAAATTCAAACACAGACAAAAATACACAACTCTATTAGGCAAAATATAAGAATATCGCATGGGTATAGTTAGAATTTATGGTAATAAATTTTGTGCATTGATAAAACACTAATTAACTCTTTAAAGCTATATTTGACAAAATCTAACATAAGTGGCAAACTTCGTGTTTGGAAGATGATGAAAAACCTTCCAAGTATGTTTTGGCCTACTGAGTTCAGCTGACTTATAGTTGGATTAGAGTTCAGATTGGAAATGGAATAAGGATGGCAATGAAATTTTCGTAAGAGGAATATAAAAAGTAAGATCAAAAGAAAACTGGCAATAATTCATTTATTTATTATTGAGCGACATGTTTCGGTTATGCAATAACCATCGTCAGACTGAAATGTAAACACATAATACGAAAAAAATACAAAATGAACTAAACGCTAACACAAGAATGTACCTTTACTTAGATCCAACTGGGGAGACAAAGTCCAATGTTAAAACGCGGCAGATAATTTGAAGCTAGAGCTAATTTACTGTTTAACTAAATTTAAACAAAAGAAAATCTACATACGGGGGAAAAATTCACGGAAAAATATTTAATAAATAGAAAGTACCACAAATTGATAAAGTTTTATTTAATGAAGGACTAAAGTTCCTAATGGCAATGACCTTCTTAACAGCTAGCTCAAAATCAGAATTGTAACACTCCAGGATGGTCAAACAATCGTCGAATTTGTCACGGCACTCCACACAATCCACTAGAAGGTAGTCTGGACAGCACTTCTTCCATTGAGATGTTCAGCCATTCTTTGGCCCAGGTCGCGTTTGGTACGACCAATGTACAGTAGGCCGTGTCGGAATCTCTCTGACAGTTGAATTTGTACACCTCGTTGACCTTGACCATCTTCAGGGTTGTCTCTTTGTTGTTGAATTAAAACCCCACCTTCACATGTGTGTATGCAATCTGGATATCCTTGCCCGCTTTATATGCAATCTGGATATCCTTGCCCGCTTTATATGCAATCTGGATATCCTTGCCCGCTTTATATGCAATCTGTTTTAATTTTTTAGCCAGTGATAAGGAAGGAAAGCCAACGAAAATGGATAGTAAAATAGTAATTGCTAGAATAATTAGTAGAATAAGAGAGATGGAAGCAATTATTAGGAAATTTATTTAAAACATAAAATAAAAGTAATAATAAATAAACATAAATCATAAAAGGATTTAGGGAAAGCATTTTTGAGAAACTACTACCTTAGAAAATTTATTTCTTTTTAAAAGTTTAACCAAGATGAAGAAACAACATAAGGAGACAATAAATAAGACCGCACTCTTCCAAGAGAATTGAAATTCATAGAACGATTAGAAAAGTATCATTTCTGAAAACAGAAATGAAACCGGAGATAGAGTGGGAAACTAAAAAAAAACATTCTTTTCTATTTCCAAAGTATTTTTATGTCACGATGTTGATTATTCATATGAGAAAGAAATAGTTGACTATTAAAATTATTAGGAATTACTAAAAAGGTGTCATCAACATACCTTCTATAGAAGAGTGCATCTACAGAGGAGTCAAGCCATGCTTGGTCAACTGAACCAAAAAATAGATAGGCTAATTATAAGGTGTGACCTAATGGAAAGCCCATATAGAGACACCATCAAATTGAAATAACAGTCTACCATTAAAAGAGAACTCACCAGCAGTAGCTACTGTAACTAAGTATAATACGAGGGGGAGTCAATAAGTAAGCGGACTCGATACGAAAGCAAACTCCCACACATATAATCTATGCATTATTATGAACAATAGAAACATCTAAGATATTGGTGAAAATTTTAAGTCGATATCTCCACGGATACCTTCATAATTCAAATTTTAAAAGTCGATGTCAGAATAGAGATTATTATTCAAATT
>JAUYWV010108696.1:0-12737 GCA_032274565.1 Nematoplana nigrocapitula
GATGACAAATGTATTTGTCGAAAACGTTCGATTGAAATAAACTGTATGTGGAATATACTGACTTTATTTTCACTTGGATTTATAAAACTTTCTTGATCTACCATTTATATTATTAAAAGTTGTTGAACATAAAGTTTGGAAAAGTCATGAAAGCTGGAGATCACGTGATTTTTCAAATAACAATGACAGCAAAAATAAAACGGGGGCCGATTGGGCATCCCCCCCCCCCCCCGGTATGGATAGGGTTAAACTTCTGGTGGAAAAAAGATCAAGATAAATAGATTCTAAAAGCTCTATTAAGAAGATATTTAATCCTCGGAATGTGATAGATAACATGAAAAGCTTCCCAAAATAATTCGTCTGTGTGTTTGTCACTGTGTTCGCCCTCTTCTCCTAGACCATCCATCGGAGAAAGTTGAAATTTTGGGCACCCACCCTTTGAATGGCGGGGCTGGGCAAGCACAATGTTGTTTTTATTTACATCCGTTTGGATGCCACAAGTTCCGCTTTAGGTCCATTTTAGATCTTTTTGAGACTACCAAAACTACCGGTATACGTCATTTTTATATCTGTTCTTGATATGCGATCGTAATGATATTTCGTGGAGATAAAGAACAACTTACGCGTAGTGAAATCACAACTGACCGCAGATGTATAATGTATTTCACATTATTGATTTACTGTTCGATTTGTTGTAACGCTCTATACGCAAAATCTCCAAATTTACATTACTAATTCGAACAAAATTTGCCACATTTGTAAATAACTGCAGAATTGCAGAACAATCGATTATTAATAACGACTCAATCATTTTCAAATTATTGATTAATTTGTTAACTAATTATTGATTATACAAGCAGACTTGGAAATTGAATTACATTGAAATGATAAAGTTGACATAGAGATTGTAATTCGAGACAAAATGTAAAAAAATATGACTCCCTTTCACAGACTGCCAAAAGCATGAGAGTGCATCGAAACGAAGGAACAACATAACGTACTGCTCGTTTTAAAAGCAACGACAATTCAACACCCCGCGAACGCGACTACGAAACCCTTAATCATTTTCAGTGTCGGACTATTTAGACGCCCCAGATAGTAAATTCTGCAGTCTTCAAACTACAACAACATAATAATTTCATGCAATAGATAAATTAGATATCTCTTATATTACCAAACAAATGAATCTCTACATAGTTTTCACAAAACGTAGGTAATGCAATTGCTCTTTCAGTTTACAGTTTTATGAATTGACTATAGCTTCTGTCAAAGCCACTGTTTAGTTTCGTTCAGAAATTATCTTTTAGTTGTGTAAAACGAAATGTATTCGCTCGTTTCATACAAATATTACTTATGGCGCGAGGATGCTGAAATATAGTTGAAAAACAGGTTTGCATAACTATGGCGTATCGTCTGATTAAAGATGAATAAAAATATTAAAAAGTGACTGATGAAAATACGAAATTCTTTCAAAGTCTGTACATGGTAAAGACAGGACTAGACTCTGCTTTTATTTTTAAATATATCGGGTATGAAAAATTGGCTGTTGATGATACATCCGGAAAGTAGTGACACAGTAAAACGTTAATGCGTAAAATATGGTGAGCGTATCAAATTACTAGGTTTTGTAAATTTAATTTGATAACTTTTAAATTAAAAGTAGTAATATCATGCGTGGTTTTTAACAAAAATACTTAAAAATTAAGTCGTGAAAGGCTGGTTAAAATGCATCGTGCAAAACAATTAACAATTTCCGTGTTATTTTTATGATTAAAAAATGAACATTAAAAACACTGCTATATGAAGTCACTACAATCTCTCTCTTTTTTCACTTTTCTCTCTCTCTCTCACTCTAAGTATCTTGTCCGGCGAGGACTGGGGATCCTGGTTGTCCACAGCTTCTTTTATCTTTTGGTGACTACATCACATCTTTATTTGATACCTACCTTTGTTCTTTCATTATATGGTGCTTGTGCTGCCATCCATTTGCATAGACTTCACAAATAAGTCAACCACTGCCTGCCTCTGCTCCTATCCCCCTCTATTCGACCTGTTAATGTTAAATTTTCTAAGCCTTCTTTACTCATTAAGTGGCCAAAGAATTGAAGCTGCCTCTTTCAGGTGTGGATTTCATTTATGTTCTTTCTCTTCCCGCCCTTCTTAGTACCACTTCGTTTGTAACGGGTCTGTTCGAAATATTTTAAGCATTCATCTGAGGAACCACATTTCTATTGCTTCTCGTCTTCTCTCCATTTAATTTGTTTGATATTGTCTAGCAATCAGTACAATGGGTAAGGATGGCTTTTGCGTAGCAGTCTAGAACTGTTATTTTAGTATCCAACGATAGCTTCTGATTTTTAGTTTCTTTCCTAAGGTATGTAATACATCTTTTGCTATTCCTATTCTTTTCTTAATCTCTCTATCGCACTTTCCATTCTCTGTTATCAGACTTCCTGGGTAGTTAAACGTTTTGACCGTCTTGAACTTATTTGATCCGATCGTCAACTCACACTGAGGTCTTACTGAGTTTTTAGCCACGACCATTTCTGTCTTTGGAATTGATCGCAAACCTCTCTTATTGCTTTCTTCTAATACTTTGTCTAGTAGTATTTGTAGTTTATCTTCTGACTCGGAGATTAGTAGTATATCATCCGCATAACGCAAGTTGTTCGTGTAATGGCCGCCGATAACAACGCCCTTCAGGCCTTCTAGTTCACTTAGAATTATTTCACCGTACATGTTGAACAAATCAGGAGGAAATACGCACCCAATACGCACTACAAGAAATAATTGATAAGAGTCATACGCATGCATACATAGGAAAAATTAGATGTTAATGAGAATGAACATCGTATGTTTTGCATTATATTCAGAGAATTTCGAGAGCGATATGTCGGTTTTCACTCAACTGTCCAAATCATGCGCTCCATCGACACTTGAGTAAGCATATATATAGCTAGCTTAGTAAACGATATACGACACATCAAAGTTGGAAGCCATTCAATAAAATACGATTTCTGAAGAACTATATAAAGACTATTGAAAGTTCTGCGTTCAGGTCTCCAAGGATTAGAGTAGTGTGTCTCTATGGGCAAGCGCATTCAGTTAGCCTGGCAAGTAGTCGAAGAAATCACGCGAGATTTCTGGATGAGTGCTGTACAGTATATAGACACAAGAAAAAACTGATCGATGCTTGACGTCCACTCAAAGTGTTTGTGTTTTAGACAATGAGAATCTGATAATTGAAAGAAGACCTGGTGCCTCGCTTATTCCGTCAACTAAATAAATATAATTGAGTAAATTGGGATTTGTTTTACTTTCTTCTGATTCTTCTATAATATATAATTTAATGTCCTGAAGAAAAATAATACGTTACAATTAACAGGTTTCTTAGCTTCATTTGAGATCAACTTTATAATTTTGTTAGGAGTTTGTAATTTGTTCTCATCTGTTTCCACCTCCTTGCGTGGTTTCCTCTGTGCTGCTTTTAAAGTCAATTTTCTTCAGATTTGTAGATGTTTTAATACGTACTGTATAGGCATTTCCCTAATGTTTGAAAACTGCAGTATAGTATTGTATTGCACGAGCATTGAATCATTGGAGGGGCGCAAAGGGTTTTCAGAAATGTATAAATGAATATTTGTGTTATTGTCAAATTCCAGCCGCTTCATTGTAAATTGTTTCTTTTCAATGAGAATTGAGAATGACGTTAAACAAAAAACCATAATGCTTATTGTACTACAATGTAGTAGTCATGCAAATTTATTTGACTGAAACAACTGTTCAACAACAGCAGCAAAAATGTCGGTGAAAGGGAATAAGCAACGGAGACATGGTGGGGGTGGTGTTTGAAACACAAAGATGAAGTATATATAGAACGGAGCAGGCACACAAGAGGAGACAGAAGGAGAAGTAGAATTGGAGAAATGATTCTTTGTATAGGAAAATAGTTTGGGGAATAACTGGAATATGGGGATGCACTTCCAGGATACAAGTTCGAAAATTAAAGAGAAAAGGCAGACCATTATGGAACATTTATTACGACTTTCTATCTATTTTCAAGCAGTTTTGAAAGAGAGTTAAACAAACATACGATAGGTTTGTGTAAAACGATAATTATATTTAAAAACAGACAGACAGTAAGAAGCGCTAATGTCAATTACAAATTTTATTGCGTGATTCGTTGCACATCCCATACTGAACAAACCAAACGACATTTTTCCACCACGAGTGAAGGCCCTGGAACAATTGCCGTGCGACCGTACAGGTACCGTAACTACAGTAATTCCGCATATTGTGCAATTGCCGTGACAGTCTTTTCGGGTAATTCAGGAGGCGATTCAAATCAATAACTGTTTCCTTTAGATAACAAGGGCGCTTCTTACTTGGTTTCTCTTTTTGAAATATTTATTATCAATTTTACTGCAACCAATCATTTATTTGCTTAACTGACTGTGTTTCTTTATTGTACGCCACTATTGAACTTCTTTGAAATTACTTGATATCTAAGCGGAAACTTTTGTATTAAATGTTCCAATGTTTCATGTTGTTCTGATTACAATCATTTTACTTTTCATTTTTTAGGAAAATGAATTGAATGATGTATGAATTAATGTGCTAAGTACATATGTCCGGATAGTATTTCGGGGCGTGGCTAAGGTGGCGAACACGGACATCAGGTACATGCTATCAGCATAGCAGAAGTAACAAGAAATACATCCGATATTTACATCCAGTCTACAATCACCGCCTCCAGTTCCTGGGATCCATGATAGGTTGGGGGTTACTTTCAAAAAGAAATCATATGCAATTTAGATCACAAACGACATTGTGGGGAACATTACACCCCCTTCACATACACGGATTTTTCTTACGGATCGCCAACTCGCAGTCAAGCGCAAGCATCTGTTCGTCACAGCTAGTAGACAATTTTAAGGATCCGTGAAAGGAGAGGCAAATTTTTTGACGTGTCAAAAATGTTCTTACGATTGTTCACGCATTGATTTTCCGTAAATAACTCGTAACAATCTGTAAGCATCGTAAACCGTTCGCAACAACACGTAACCATCCATGAACTCCTCATAAAAATCCGTAAATGACTCTCAACCCTTTTTTCACTTTTTGTTACACTTAGTTGTACGATTTGTTTTTGCTGATTATTACGAGTACTTACGTGTTGTTTTTACAATTTCATTCGGGTCGTGTTACGATGGCTTTAAGGATTGTTACGAGTTATTACAAGCACTTTTCGAATAGATGCGCATACTTTACGTATTCTTACGTATTGTTTACGATTTGCAGGATTTTTATATACGTTTTTGCCTAAAAATCGTAATAACTCGTAACTATTCGTAACAACACATAAACAGGTCGTAACTGACACGTAAAAATTTCGATTAATCGTAACAATCCGTAAAAAGATCGTAAAATGCCCAGGTGGAAAATCCGTGTATGTGAAGGGGGTATATTATGTGGAAATGTTTTTGATAATATCAGACGATGAGGAAATAAAGTTTGTTTCTGTGGATTTCTAGACAGGGAGGCTCGGAAACTAAACCAATACAATTAAGAGATGAAGAAATATCGGAAGAACAGCGCGATGTGATATCAGATATCTAGAGAAAGGCAGAAAGCAGAACTGGAAAGACATTCAAAAAGCCTTTGACGAGAAGAGAAGCTTAGCATGCTGAATTATCTGGGTCACACTCTTCGTAAAAACTCCTCACATAAACGCTGTTGGAAGGCAAAGTAGATGGGGAAGAGGGCTCGAGGGAGGCAGATGTCAACTTGGATAACATTTCAGCACGTAAATTACTAAAATTGGCAGTTAAAAAGAATAGAGCAGGAATTCTTTACGAAGTTTGAAAGGTGTGATGTTCAGAGGAAGATAATTTTAAAAGCATCATCCTATATGGCCCAAAATTCAGCGAATAAAGAACAAAGTCTATGAGACTCAACCCATCCGATGTACACACAATTTGATTGTTGAAAAGTATCATGTTGATATACATGTAGATGACACTGGAGTTTGGGTGGAAATTCCAAATGCAAAAGAAACAACAATATAGCATGAGAAGTTCATACTTTACAATACAGAAAAGTCTCAGAGTAGTTCATCAGAGATCTACATATGCGCGCTGTCGTATAACCAGAAGTTCTCGACGACAGATCGATTATGTACATTGATCGACAATATCTACTTATTTTCAATAGTGTTTTAACTGGATAGAGTTTAATGGAGTTACAGACGTAGAAGAGGTCAACTTATATACGTGCTCAATAAATTACCATTTTATCACATAAAGCAAAACACAATTCATTACATTATAAATCCTATACGCAAAGATTAGAATCATAAATTGTGAACAATGTCAACTAACACTTATCCACGCACACTTTTTACGTACAAAATTTGATCAAATGTTCAACCAACACACTCCTCATTTACTTGCTTATTTATACATGTGCTTACAAAAATACAGTACATATATGACATAAGCCCAATAGCGAACTCTCAGAAAAGCGTGCCAGAGGCGAGATGACAAGCAAATTAGTGTCAACAGGACTGCTCAACATCTATACAAACATAGAACGGAGTAGTATATGGGGGTTAAATGCAAACACTTTGTGTAACTACATGCAATCGAGGGTAGAACGGCGGCTTGGCCACGTAAAATATATTAATTTGTTCTGTTTTTTTTATAAAAACGATTTATGTCGTTGTTGTTGGTTAGATGGCTGTCAGGTGGCTCTCCCGTCAGAGGATCCGGAGCTTCTGGAGATATGATACCAATATAGAGAAAAAGAGAAGCAGAAATGAGAGATGAAATAAAACTGAGAAATAAAAAATATATATAGAAAAAGTGATGAAAGTAAAATGTAGATAGCGAGAGAAAAGAGAGGAAAGAGATATAGAGAGAACATTGAGACAGAGACAGAGAGTTTATTAGAGAGGCCAGGCAACTCAGAACGACGCCTGTCGGAGCAGGACACTCGCATCACGAGAAGGCAGATGTACGGGGCTTTAGGAAACGATCGAGCATGCAATCGAATATTCTATCGAGTGATTTGTGGACAGGGAGAGCTGATAGATTGACAATGAAAGAATGTCTGCTGTCAGCGACTCGCTCGTCACCATCCATTTGTTTTTTCAGATCTCTACAGTCCCATCCTCATTGCTGTCCGGAGGCACTCCGTTTCCGTTTTTAACCGACGACCCGCGCAGTGCCACGTACTGGCTGCGCGTGGCAGCTCCCGCCTGCGTCGCATTGTTCCCACTGGCTGGAGTGGGCAGTCCGAAGAGGGCCCGGAAGGTGTTCCGGAACTGTTGCGACATGCCGCAATAGATGAAGAAGTTGAACGGATAAGAGACCAGGATGAAAATGTTAGACGTAGCCGTGAGTTTGACCCAGGGGATTTTCAGATTGATCTTTAGATATACGGTGGCCATGTAGATGGAAATAATCACCCCAGTAGGGAGTTCGACAATCATGAAACTGATGAGTACGACGAGAAGCATTTTTGAGGTCGAATTGGATTCTTTCACGCCGCTTTCGTTGGTCTTGTTGAGAAGTTTTCGGCGTTTCGATTCGGCGCGCTGAAGGGCCACCATGAGTAAGACTGTGAACACCCCCAGACTCAGACAGGGGATCACATTGATAAGGACAACGCGTGCGCCGTTGTAAAACATCATTGTGCCACGGGAGAAATGGGTACACTTGTAGACAACGACGCTGGAATTCCCCGTCTCCGCGCAGTATTGGGTGAACTCTTGGAAGGTCGTACCCAGTGAGAAGATGTGAAAGAGGCAAGCGGCGATGTAGGTGATTACCGTGGCGATGATGGAGTTCTTTACCGTACATATCTGGGCCACGCGGACCGGGAAGGTGACATAGATGAAGCGTTGGACGGCTAGTGTCACCGTCAACCAGATGGAGGCTGTGTGAAAGATGGTGGGGAAAAAGAGGGTGAGGTAGTAGTGCGCGTAAGCCTTGGGGACGGTGACGGGAACGTAGAAACTGTCGAAATTTTTCGCGATATAAATCGGCAACGGGAACAGACCGGTCAGCATGTCGGCAATGGCCATAGCCAGAAGGATGATATTGGTGGGTGAGACCATGTGGCGACGGGTGAGGACTATACAGATGAGAACATTAGTGACTACGGTGAGGATGATGATGTAGGGGGCGATTTTGGTCATTAGGAAGGTTTGCAAGGAGTTCTTCCCCAGATTGACCATGGAGCATTTGAAGTCCTTGTCGTCGGCGCTGAAATTCAGCGAGCCATCAAGCGAGGTCAAAATTGTCTGATTCGTGCTACAGCGAAGCATCTGGGGTGTTTTGTATCTAAAATGAAGTTTCGTCATATTTAAAAATAGGAAAAAAGGGATTTCCAAATTATATAGACATACATTATAAAATACATAAATAAATGGTCCCCAACCTTTTGTGCCTGAGGATCACAAACAAAGCTGTTCCCGGAGAATCTTTGGACTTGGTTGCAAATACAGTGTGACCTACTTTTTAAATTGTAATTTGTCGCGTTCCTAGGTAAAAGTGTTGACCTACTTATAAGTAGGTCACATAGGCAAGCAAAGATCAGAAAACCATATAGATCATCCATATAAGCTTTAAAACATGTTATGCTTATGATATAAATGATAAACAAATAGGTTTCATAGTACTAATTTTACGAATAATTCAAAAGCGTTTAATCTTAGTAACAAAAAAGTAGGTCAACTTGTATTGGCAACGGCAGGTGTGTATGGAGATTCTACCGTAACAAAAGCTAAACTTAAGAAAACCCGTTAGCCGCAACCTTTGGTACAGTAAGATAAAAACATACTGTGAAAGCAGAAGGGAACATTGGTAATTTAATATCTTTGAGACACTGATCTTTTTGTTAACCACAAATCTAGTGGTTTGCAAAATGTTTTTCCGGCGACTGGTGTCCGACAGATAGAAAAACCAAAAATGTTGCCTTTGTCTTTTTTATCTGATTCATGAGGTCTGCATAAGTTTGGTCAGGAATCTGTATGCGCACGTGTTGTTTCTATCAGTCTGGGCGGCTACGCTTTTCCATAAATGCCCTGCGTGTTTTTCCTGCGAATCGATTGAAATGAACTTCAGAAGTGTTACTGACACATCACACATCATTCTTGACCTCATTCAATCGTCCGACCGCTCTCAAAGCATTAGATTTCACATTATTTTTCAGTATTTTCGTATTTACGTACTGCCGCGAGTTTTCATTGTCATACTCCATATGATAATATAAAAATATGCCTGTCTTTGATATGTCATAAAGCAATATATTACAGTGAAATGTAATATCAAGTATACTCTTTTATAAATATAAAATTATAGTGTGATAGGAGAAGTTTGTGTTGTCTAGAACCAAACAAAAACATTGACAAAAAATCATTAATAAATAGAGATAAAATAGAAAATGTCTTCTTAAATAATTATTAAAGATTTAGTTATTCAATATCAATTATATGATTTTTGTCTCTTTTGACCCTTTGTTGTAACAGATTGATATACTGTATAGTGCATCCTTATACTCCCCATTTCGATTGACATCCCCGTCCCAATAATATATGTACATGTGCACTGGTGCACAACTGTCGCATTTATTGTTCTCCTTTGTTTCATTTATTGCGCGCAATCACAGTTAATTTTACTAAATTTGCCAATTTTATTTATACTCAGCACACTGAAAAAAGTGTTAATTGATGTACCAATAGCATAGTTACTCTGTAAAAAAGGGTTTTTCAGAGCCCCAAAAATAGCTGTTCATTTTGGCTCCCACAGAAACCCTTTGGTTTTTTCATGAAAAACATTTATTGTAAAACACTTTAAAGGTTTTTGAAAAGGGTTTTTCAGACGAAAGTTTTTTTCTCGAAAAACCCTATAGAATATAGTCCTTCACGAAAAACCCTTTTCAAATATGTTTTATTAATTTTTTAAGCGGCACCTACTACTGATTTAAAATTCATGAATTAAAAATTCATGAACTATTTAGTCATGTCTATCGAAGAAATTCGGGGATTTTCGGCAGAGGTGGGGCTCGAACCCATGCACGTCCTCTGGATCGAAATTTCTGCTGGTCCGCGCCTTGTGTCGTTGAGCCATCCGTCTCACGATGATTTATGTAAAATATATGAAAATCTTTCACTTCATGTATATAATTCTATTTTTTCGAATAAATAATTATTTTTATTCAAGTGATTAATCCGACCTTGACTCGACGTATTCGATTCGACGTCAAAATTCGTCCTATTGTCGACGTTGAAAAACCATTTTGAAATGATAAATAGTCTTGGAAACCCCTTTTATTGCGGAATTTACTAGAAGTACCCTGTGTTTCATTCTTCAGTATTTAATACCAATCTTGTATATGTCTTGTTGCCAGCTGTAACTAACTGCTCGTTAAGAATTGGCGAAATATATCGCAGTTTTATGAATTCGTTTTAATCATTAAATTTTCAAATTATGCTGTATATAAATGTAGTTATTTACAAAGGTAGAATAAGTTTTCTCAGAGTAGTATATCACGTAGCAAGGTTGAAACAAATAATTTACAAACGGATTCCTAAACTTGCTATGGGCAAAACGGCAGCATCCACGTACCGCCATAAGATTGTTTGTCTGTCGGGAGGAAGGAAGGAAGGGACGAGGACGCATAATTGGACCAACGGTTCCTTGTTGAAATTGAAGTTGACTGTATTTGGCTTCGCATTCAGTGAGCCGTTTCCCAAAAGTGTTAAATATGTAACTATCGACCGGTCAACCTTTCCAGTTATGAACTTTGATTAACGCGGGCAAAGAAAATTAGCGAAGGTTAAAGAGAAATAACAGAAATCAGGAGATCAGGACATTACCTACATTGGTAGAACTAAACGCCATCTGGGACAACGGATTGCTGAACACCGCAAAAACCCGGGGCCTATATCCGTGCGTGAGCATATCTCCAAGTGTGTGAGGCGCCAAGACGACCCAGTCATTGCATTTCAAGTACTGGATAAATGTGCTGAACTGATCGAACTCTCCATCAAGGAAGCAATCCAGATCAAGGAGGTGAAACCAAGCATGAACACAGCATTGGCGAACAGTGGTGCCTCTTATTTTTTAAAAAGATTTTCCTTTAGTTAATTGTTTGTGTATACGTTTAAACATGTATTCTAATTATCTGTCTGTGTGTGTTTAAATTTTCTATTTATTTCAATTATGAATCTACCCTGTCCTTCCACTTTTAAATATTGTGTCACGTTTTCTTGTGCCTAAACAATCTGTAAACATCCGCTGACGATGCTTATTGTATAAGCGAAACATGTCCGATTAAATGTTGTCAAACCTATTGGTGCTGCTATTTCTCCTTAAACATCGGAACTTTTATTCGTTTGGCTAGAGCTGTTAGACTATTTTCTAAAGAATAACCACCTTTGAGAGATAGAGAGGAACGTTTATTAGTAATATAATAACAAAGAATAAGCATATGCAAGAAGTATAAGTAACGAGGTCATTTTATAGTATGAAAAAGACTGGCTAGTTGGTCACAGAAAAGCAAAAAATAAAATTGTATACAGAAATAATGAAAGAAAATATGAAAGACGGAAATTGTTAGAGAAAAAAATTGTAAACAACAATGAAAAAAGAATATAGGATCAGTGGAAAAACAACAAAAACGAAAGTCAAGTTATTTATTGTCCGGTAATTAAAAAAGCGTTTCTTCTAGTGAAATATTTGATTGGGTGGAGTCCTTGTGTGTTTTGTTGGAAACTTAATTTTAAAAAATATACAATTCACAACGGTAGAACAATAGCTTCTTATCTGGGTCAGCAATTTTCAAGAGATCTTTTAATCTAATTCAAACCGGATTTCAGATGAAGTAATAGATCCAAATATTGACAGTTTAGGTAAACCGGTAGACGCATAATAAATAATTATAGGTTCCACATGGCTATGTCCAATGTCTGCCGAGCACTTTGCAATATTAAATTGGCCAACTTAGACCTTACTTTTGAATGGAAACCCATTTGACTTATTATTGTTATTATTCATCAAATCTAATTGACAAACATTGGAAATCTTCTAATACTTTGTGAAAAATTTAATAGACAAAATTCTTTCTGTCAATAAACAGGCAACAACGAGAAACGTGAAAATATATATACTACATTCGGTTTATCAAATCTTACACAAAAAATCGTTCGCTCCATTTGACAGTTCTTCCTGGAAGAGGAGGAGGTGATTTTCTCTTCTTCTCCCCGCCAAATCCGGAATTGGGCGGCATTATATAGACCTCTTTCCGGTGCCCACACAGGTACGTGATCAAGGCTGGACTACTAAAGTGCTAAAGAAAGGTCGAACGATTCGCCACAAAAGCATCGCCCGCCAAGGGAGATCCACTTAAGACAGACAGGTCCACAAGAGGTGTTCTCCGCTGTCTCCGGTGCTTCTCCGAACTCTTCACAAATGGGAGATTCTGCTTTGCCAATTCTCAAGAGCAAGGAAAATAGTCAGTCATCAACTGACAAGCGGCAACTTCGTGGACGACCCCTACCGACGATGACTTCTGATCCTTACCTTGACCATTCGAAGTTTATTTGATCTTCTGGAACTCCTCTCAGCTTTTGAGAATGACCTTCTCCATTCCATCACAAGACTATTCTTTCTATGAATTCTAAAACCTGTGTCTTAGATCCCGTTCCCACTAGTGTTATCAAGACTTTCTAT
>JAUYWV010108707.1:0-21413 GCA_032274565.1 Nematoplana nigrocapitula
CTAGATAAAAGAGATTGGAAAGAGAACACAACTAGATAAAAGAGGGGGAAAGAGAACACAAATAGATGAAAGAGAGGGTGAAGAGAACACAAGTGAGTAGATAAAAGAGAGCGAGAGAGAAATAAAAAGGTGAAGCGAGAGAGAGAGAGAAGAGAAATAAAGAGAACAAAGGAAGAGGAAGAAGAGAGAGAGGGAGACGGATGGAAAGGAGAGAAAATAGAAGTAGAGGTAGAAAAAGAGAGAACGTAGAGAATGCCGTCCTCGGGCTGCGTAAATCCAGTACCGTCCAGGACAATCTTTAGACCCGAAAATCTACACTACTTTTCATCCCAACGGGATTAGACTATGAATTGATTACTCCAAATTTCAAATCAGTCTTTGTATGACATACTTTCAGCCGTGAGTTCTTTGTTATTTCTCTCCTGTCGCCCCTGAGACTGTTTCTTCTTCACGAAAGAACTAACAAATGTTGAATCATAGTGAGCTGCGTATCGCTGCTAGACAATTAGTCCAATTTTCGACTCATTTGAACAGTAGTCATGTGACCGGCGTTTTCACTTTTCATCTATTTCTACCTGCAATGCTGGACAGATATACATATAATATGCGGCCGGGTCTCTCCTGCCTGCTCTAATGGCTTGCTGCTGATTTTCACAACACAGCCAAAGTGCAAGTCAATACTCCCTGCTCATCAGCTGTCCATCGCGGACGTCCCGGACACTCACCATCGCGCCAGGGGAAAGCTGGGTAAACAGAGGACATCTGTCCGTAGTAGAGGAAAGATGGAAGGGAATTCGCTTGATTCTCCCCTTCTGATGTCGACGGGAGAACTGTGCAGTCGACAAACAGGCGCGGATCTGTTCAGATTTACTGCTCTTTCATCGCGCAATTTCTTTTGAGTTAGATGGGGCCAACTCAAAGTCAACATTGTCTGGGAGGTGGAGGCATGGATGAGGAGGAACGTAGGCAGGTCAGCTGAAAACCCTTCCCAATGCAAGAAAGAAGGTTTGCCTTGCTCAGTTGTGCAGACTGCAGGCATGCAAGACGGAGATTGACAGCAGCACTGACCCGTTGGTGCCATACCGAGGAAGAATGCATGTCCCACTGACCTGACTTCAGAGATGCCCAGCTACGACGGGCCCTTGGCACCCCCTATTTTTGGTTGAGTGTTCCCTCTCTAGGAGTCCCGGGGGCGGTGTAAAGCCTGAACGCGGAACCGCGGAACCCCAGTTGTCTAAGGAAGGCCTGCGAATAATTGGAACAGCCAACGATGGATCAACTGGCTATTGTTGCTTCTTGACATTTCCTATACGAACTGGGAGTGTCGTACAACTTTCATCTCAAATAGGATTATCTCGCTTGGGAGAATTGATAAAAGAGTTTGGATAGATATAGGGAGATATTTAGAGGCTATCAATTCCGATTATACGGAATATTTGCTCTATATGACGTGCGATTCTATTGTCTGTTCTTAAATCTCTCGCCTCCCTCTCTCCCCCCCCCCCCCCGACAGTCAATCACTGTCTCGCTATCTCTGTGGTGCCAGGTTGAGAGGACGTGGGGCGCACCCCGTCGGAAAATAAGTACTTCTCACGCTCAGGAACTCAAGTCTCTTTGACGTTTGGGTGCAGACTAGCTTGCTTGATCTGGACTTCCTCCCCGGTCGCCGCCATTGCAGTGGTGTTGCTGTCGTAGAGCGCATAGGGAGGGCACTTGACTTCGTCGAAGACAGTTGGAGTTGACATTTATCATTTCCAGAGTGTATTGGGGCCGCTGTGCTGCCTATCGAAGGTGAAGGTGTTGTCTGTGAAATTGATCAGACTTATGCGACACCGTTCACAGACGCGGGTGTTGTCCCTGTCGTCGCCACTCTCCCCATTCCCATCCCGTTCCTTTTCTTTCTTGCAGATTATATTGGCACTCTGGATGAGTAGTGATACACCGTGGAATTGCTTTGCTCACGCGTCTATGTACTCTGATAGCGATTCGAGAAAAGTTTATACAGTAGGTATGGGAATCTGGTGAAGAACAACACTTGAATACGATCCATATGGCTGTCAGTTTCGTTTTGCTCCATAGTTTTCAGTCTTGTCGCGTGTCACACGTGAATATATGGGTTCAGAAAGTGTTGAGTGACATTTGGCTCCGCAAAGCTACGTAGCTGTCTTCTCCGCTCCGGTCGCCTCCTGTTGTGGAATTGATTGACTTTGACTTCTCATATCAGTGAGGATGCCGCGACCGTAGCTGTCCTGTTTCCTAGTATAGACGAATAGCTTCTTTGTATGCTGGCATTTCCTTTGGTCGAGCTTCCTCCCTCCAGCATGATTTACATGCACGTCTACCATTCTTTTCCTAATTGAAAAACAGCGGAAGTGAACAGAAAGGTAATTACATATTCGTAAGATGATTTGGCAATAACCCCACAACCGGTCTGCTGGTGGATATTTTGTCGAACACGGCATATCTGAAAATAAATTTTGAAACGTCCTCATTGTATACTACTATGATAGTAATATCAACATTCTATCATATATTTTTATACTGCTCCTATCACTCATTATGGACAGGATTTATGAGTGCCATTTCAACATGTCGAATCTCTGGATGTCAAATTGAACTATCTCAATTAAAAACATGTCATCAAAAGGATGCCTACGGCCCTAAATAGGGGTTAAGACGAACTGAACTGAAAAGTAATCATTTTGAAGAAGTACTATAATTGTATCTTCTTCCTATTTCATTCACTTGTCACCTGAAATGCATTGCCAATCAATATGAACTGCATCTCTCCTGGGTGTTTGCAGAACGGCCTGACGCCCATGCATCTGGCAGCCCAAGAGGATAGGGTGTCGGTGGCTCAAATCCTCGTGAACAATTCGGCCAATGTCACACCTGTCACCAAGGCCGGCTACACTCCGCTCCACACGGCCTGCCATTTCGGACAGCTAAACATGATCCGGTTCCTGTTGTCGCGCGGATCCAATGTCAATGCCAAGACCAATCTGGGCTTCACTCCGCTCCATTTGGCCGCCCAACAGGGCCACCTCCAGGTGGTCTACTTCCTCTTGGAGAACGGGGCCGATCCCAATGTCAAGAATCAGGTGTGTAGACCCTTGGTGGTTGTGGGGGTGGTTTTCCATGCTTAGATGATTCCATGTCGGAGCTAAGATGCTAGTTGTGAAACATAATGTAAAGTCGGAACTTGGAAAATGTTGGTGTTAAAATGCTGGTTGTGAAAAATAGTGTAATGTCAGATTAAAATGCTGGTTGTGAAAATAGTGTTATGTCGGATTAAAATGCTGGTTGTTAAAAATAGTGTAATGACGGATTAGAATGCTGGTTGTGAAAATAGTGTAATGTCGGATTAAAATGCTGGTTGTGAAAAATAGTGTAATGTCGGATTAGAATGCTGGTCGGAAAAAAGTGTACTGTTAGAACCAGAAAAATGTCGGAGTTTAAATGCTGGTTGTGAAAAATAGTGTAATGTGATGACGGAGCTAAAATGCTGGTTGTGAAAAAATAGTATAATGTCAGATTAAAATGTCGTAGGAAGAATTTGGAGCTTTAAAAATTGTCGATTTTCTTATCTCATGAAAAATGTGAGAATGTTATTAATTTCGGGTCGATATGTTTTAATTCTAACACTTTTTTAAAGGACCGACATTTTTCCTTCCGACATATCAACAACCCGACATTACTATGACACTATAATTAAATCGGACATTTTATATGTTTGTTGTTCCGACATTTAAAAGGAAAACCGATTGGATTGGTGCACCATCGCGTGACATCTCAAATCACGAATGAGAAAGACCATGCGTAGGGGGTGCTTTTCACTTCTGGGTCGATTTCATCTATGACTATAACCCCATACGGTGGGGCAGTCAGCAGAGTATGAGGCCTTTGTGTTGAATTTTTTAGTTTTTTCTTTCGTGGTTTGGCAAATTCAGTAAGGGACACCGATTGTTTAGGCGTCAATGTGGTCGGTGATCGTCGAAAGTGTAGCCATAGCAGGCTGACAGGGAAGCATTTGAAAGATCTAAGAAGAATTCGTGAGCACTGGCGGATTGCGTTCTTGGTTAGCTGTGTTGACCAGGGAAACATTATGAATTTCATTTGAGAGCCATTCTTCCGAATATATGAGACATGGGGGTCATAAAAGCTATGTAGCATTTGCATAGAAACCTAATAATATAGACGCTGTTGTAACTAATATGAGTTCAGATACGGATGTCCCCTTTTGGATGCCCTTGTATTGGGGTCAGAGAATTGTATGTACCTTTTAAGTATATAATCAAAATTTATTCAAACTCTTCAGAAGTACAGAAAAGCTGAGGGCAAGCCTGTGCAGTTGTAGGGGGGTGGGGGGTTGCAGTTTCTCGTGGAAGTTATTGTAAAGTTTATTCTGAAAAACTAAAAAGCCGTGGAAGTTTGTAATTCACCCTGGAATTAGTCCCAAGAAAATCATAGCTATTATATTTGCGAATATATATTCAGTTTGAGAATAGCATTTGTTGTTAAATGCTGTATTCGTTATTTATAGCCTCAGCATTAATGCGTTGTCTACCCTTCTCATTCAACACCCTCACTCTACTCACTCGCTTGCTCACTCTAGGGATACGTAGATGTGAAGTGGATCGATAGCTAGTCAGCAAGGGAATTTTGGTTTTGGCAAGCAGCACATTGTTTCACGGACTTTGCATTCCTTCATTCCCCTTCCTCACCGCGCTGTCGTCTGTCTGATGTGTGACAAGTCAGCTTGGATATTGGTTTAGCATTTGCTAGTTACATTTATCGACGGATAGAGGCGAGGAGTCTATCGCACCCTGTTTTCTTGTGGGAGAGCGTTATTGTTCAAATCATCCCAATAAAACCACAGCTGGACGGACACCGGTCATAGTCTTGATGAGCTTTAGTGGCTTAAACGACGATAAAAATATCACCCCTCTTCCACCGAACCGGACCCCTCCATGATGGCCCTAGGGGTTCAGTAGGGGAAAACTTGAGCTCGTCATCTTTTACATAAAAAAGGATGATGAGCTCAACTTTTTCGGTAGAACAGAACGAGCTCCCCCAGGGCCTCCATACTGCTATCATTCCAAACATGAATTACATATACACTTGTGCTGATGATTTCGCTGTAATCAGTAATACTTTACTACTACCGGCCTGCCAACCGGATACGGGTGACCGGTCCGGTCCGGCGGCCGGTGTCCAGCTCTCAGCCAACCTACAATTTTCTCGAACTATCAAATGAATATCAATGAATTTCATATATTTTCCCCCAATTTATGTCCATTTTTACCCAGCGACATGTTGACAGAGTTTTTTTTAATGTTTGGTCCGAGGCTGGCTTCGAACCCGGCTGGTCTTTCGCCTCCGAGTCCACCGCGTTAACCACTGTGCTAATGTCATTTAATCGGTTCCCTGTGTTGCGCTAATTCTCTGCTCTACTCCCCCCCTATAACAGCAAGGCTGGACGCCGGCACACATCGCCCGCCGGCAGCACTACCTGAATATTTTCGAGGTGCTCCGACGCGTCACCACCATTGTGGAGTCGTGGGAGGAGATCGAGGAGGAGATTATCGAGCTGGAACGCCCCGAGCACATGGGCGAGCATCACGCGTGGGAGTCGGAGGAGGAAGGAGGTGAGTGGTTGTCCGGCCTCATCTATTGCTGTTTTACCAACTTACTATGTTTGTTTACAAAGTGCTTTACTCTTCGCGCCATGGTTCCACTTGTATTCCATCATATAGTTGAAATTCAAGCCATGGCAGTCACCTCGAGGGAGTCTACACTCATTTCAACATAAGAAATGATAACTCTATCTTATTTTTCTATTACCAGATTCATCGTAAGTGAACGAATCATTCAAAATCAAGTCACTTTAATAAAAAAACGTTTATTCTCGATCGCGGTACGGATTCTGCGGTACGATCCTTTGACAAGCAGCGTGGGGCCGCCAAGGCCCAGCAACCGCGGACAACACTCCACGGGCGTCTCCAAAGGTCAAGGATGCTCACCGACTCACCAAAGATGGCAAGGCGGAGGGCTGAAGGTAGTCGGACTGACCATTCCGATGGAGGTACGACGCAGGTGCCCTTTGCAACGGACGAGCGGGGATGGAGAAGTTTTGGGGATCTGGCTGTCGAAAAGTTTGTTGCGAAACAGCGGTCGAGAATAACGTTTTTTTAAAGTGGCTTATGTTTTTTCCATCGATATTACCAGATTCCATTTATATACATATTTTCGTCCGTAACGTAAGATCGATTTCAAAATGAACTGCCATACTTTTCGGTAATAAAAAGCGACCTTACAACATGCTGGTGACCTTTAAGGACTGTGTGAAATATCTGCGGCAACTCTGTATATATTATATATATTTGCCTTTCCAGCCACGATTTTCTACGTGCCAGTATTTGCCCATTTATGTCGCCAACGTTTCTTTCATTCCTATATCCCGTCGTCATCGGTCATATCATTCTTCTTCTATTGAATTGACCAAATTTAAAAAAAAATGGTTTTCTGTTATTTTGAATTTTTATAGTTGCCTATTCGTCTAATTTCTGCCTTCTTTGTTTTTTCTTTCTTGTTTAATCGGCTTTCAACTTTAAAGTACCGATGGTCGGATATTCAAATGCTCTTGTCTGCTCACCCACGCTTTTTGAAAACGGTGAGAATCCCCCCCCCCATCCCCGCCCAACAACTCTCGAGCTTTTGTGTCATCGTTTAATTCAAGCGCTTTCAGTTCCAATTCGTGTCTATCTGGGATTTGAGATGCTGCTTTATTATTATCAATATTATTTTTACATTTGGTTAAGGAATGCAATTCAGTATTAATTGCGCTTTATTTATTTCAGAAATTTTTTTCGTATACATATTTATACTACTTTTAGCCGAATTAAGTAGTATAGTAGGTTTTAGTATGTATTATTTTATAGAATTTTGAAAATGCTGATGTTGTGGCAGTAATATCTGCAAGTCTGAATCGGTTGGTTAGTTCTCCTTCGTCAACGGTCACAATTTTCAAATATTTTCCCACCGAAACTAAAACCATTACTCCGAGGCACTCACTGCATGGTGGATTGTTGTGAATTTATTTGTGTTTGCACGAATTGACGTCTTTTATTTATTTTATACTAACTCTGTGTTATTATTATTGCTGTTGTTTTTTATTTGCATGTGTATTATGTGTTTTCGTTTGTGCGTGTCTATGTGTATGTGTGTGTGTATGCGTGTTGTACAGCCACATCACCGGTGACTCCACGGCCTACAAGTAAACGCCGCAGAGTGGAGGATGATGAATCCGTATTTACCCCAGACTCCACCCTCGATCGAACTGGTTAGCATGTGCACTTCTTTCGTTTTTCTGTTTTATTTGCACACACTCTCACCATGTTTATTTTCTTTCTTTTTTGGTTTCTCCCCTCTTTGTCTCTTGCGTGCCCTCGCCTGTCCGTGTTGTCCGTGTGCGTCGTGTATGTCCATGGGGTTGTGTAGCGGACAGCCTGATGGTGCCCAACATCGGCTCCTTCCGTATGTCCACCTCCAACGACGACCTGTGGAAACAAATGGAGTATATGGCCGGGAGAAATATAGGAGGTATTGTTGAATGAATGTTTTTACCCCTGAACGCGCGCTGTCCGTTAGCTAGTTCACTTGTCAACGTTTTGTTGACGTTGCATTTAAGATAAATTACTAAAAAAGTCCTGAACGCGTCTCTTCGAAAGAACACGACTATGAACGACGCTGTTGTTTCAATCTTGAATTCTCCGCAGTTTTCATTAAGTTTATTTTTTCATCTTCTAAGTTGTCTTAAGAAATCTTGTCCTACAATTATTATATGCGCCATTAAGCTAGATGGCCTACTTCCGTGAGATATAAATTTTATTGGATCAGTATTTCTTTAGTTGAAAATGTGTACAAGTTTGGGCGATTATCAAAATGGTTAAATTATATTTGTAACGTAAGAAGAAACATGGTGCTGAAATTGTTTTTTATCCTCAAAAGGAAACCGGATATAGTCTTAAATTTATATAAGTCGTATGGAAAATTTGAAAATAGCACAGTACGCCACGAGTGACCAGGGAGGGAAATTGCGTGACGTAAATCACGAGAGGCGAAAAGTTTCGTACAAGTTACAAGTGACCAGGGAAGGAAATTGTGTGACGTAAATCACGAGTGCCGAAAAGTGCCATCCAAGTTAGGAGTGATCAGGGAGGGGAATTGCGTGACATAAATCACGAGTTCCGAAAAGTGCCATCCAAGTTAGGAGTGATCAGGGAGGGAAATTGCGTGACGTAAATCACGAGTGGCGACAAGTTTCGTACAAGTGACCAGGTTAGGGAAATTGCGCGACGTAAATCACGAGTGGCGAAAGGTTTCCTAATAGTGACCAGGGAGGCAATTGCGTGACGTAAATTACGAGTGGCGAAAGGTTTCGTACAAGTGACCAGGGAGAGAAATTGCGTGACATAAATCATGCGTGACGAAAAGTTACGAATGGACAGGGAGGGGAATTTCAGCGAGGAAAACGAACAGCTATAAATAAAAGCGAAAATCAGGGAAAATTGCGACAATAATATCGTTTGTTTTTAATAGACGACTCTGTGGTTTTCGTGCTCCACAAAGTTAAAATTTACGTGTTGTCAGTTTTGTGCACAGAGCTTTTGTATGCGTCTGTCCGCAGCGAAGATGTTGTGTAGAGAGCGCACTGTGTAAGTCCCCCGTATTTGATACTATGTACCTGTCCTCCGCTGTTAAGAATCTGGACCGCGCAGTACGACCGGCGAGTCTTTTCAGTCCCAAGGATCAATGGGTAGGCTCAACCGCACCGCCCCCTAACCCGCTTGTGTGACCCGCTTGTTTTAATGCCTTCGACTTGTTCACCAAGGTCTGACTACACATAGTAATTGCTAATGGAGCGGTGTGTACGGCAAATGATTGCAGTTATAATTAAATATCGTAAGCTGTTTGGTAGTAGTTGATGAGAGAGAGAGAGAGATGTGAGAAAGATCTTGAAGGAGGGACAACATGTTGTTGTTGTTGTTCTTGGTCGAGTGGACGCGTCAACGCACCGACCTCTCAGAAGAAAGAGATGGAGACGAGAAAGGGGGGAGACAGAAGCTCAAACCACTGGATTTTGGATACGCAAAAGATCAATGGAAGGTTTCGACCACAATGCTCTCCGAACATACCATCAACTCCGGGTAGGGAAATGGTGGGGGAAGCGGAGCCTATGTTGGCGATCTCTACGTGGGAATGAACACCTGGAGCACAACTGTATCATAGTGTAATGCAACGAGGTGGAGGCAGCCCCTGGAGAAGGAAAGCCTGGAGACCTTCGCACTCCACTCAGGAGGTCTTCCTGGAGAAGGAAAGCCTGGAGACCTTCGCACTCCACTCAGGAGGTCTTCCTGGAGAAGGAAAGCCTGGAAACCTTCGCACTCCACTCAGGAGGTCTTCCTGGAGGGGGAGTAACTAATCGACTATACAGTATATCTCCTCGGCCCAATAAGAGGTCACTGACACATTAGCTGACCTCTTGGCATGGAGAGAAAGAAAGAAAGTGTAATTCCAAGCTAGCCGTGCTACCAGTATTTGGTTAGTACAATTTAATTATGACTGCAATCCACCGTGCCACTTTAACATGGGATTGGTGTCTTTTTATCTTTTCTTTATTTCCTTTCCTCATACATATAATACGTTTACAGATCAATTCCACATTCACTATACTATATCCTGCAAATGGCATTTCGCTAACACAAAAATTCTGCCTTCTTGGAAATTAAGGTGGCAGAGAAAATTACGAAGGGAACGACAAGCAAGCACTGTTCTAAAGCCCATAGCGTGTCCCATTTGCAGGTCTGGTCAAAGATACACCTGTATTTATAAATTATACACTCAACTTCCTCTACAAACAAAAGCGACTTTCAATAAATAATCTGCTTATTACAGACATTTTCGTGACTCATGTAATATCACAATACCAATCTCAGTTAAATATGAGGCGATAATGGAAGTTTTCGCTTGGGGGGATAATTTAACGAGTGAAACAATGTTTTCCGTACATTGTACTGTATTGAATGTTTATACTACTATGTTAGTAGTATGCAATGGAGGACTTGTGAATTTTCTTTTGGAAATAGCATGTTCGACAATTATCCACCAACAGACCCGTTTCGGGGTTATTTCCCACCTCAGTACTCGCGCACTCTTGGCCTACTCAGGGTTCCCACGCATCAGGGAAAATGAAAATAGGAGTTAAAATTAGGGGAAATGAAAATATGAGTTAAAATCAGGGAATTTCATTATTTTTTGGAAAATCAGGGAAACAAAATGACTTTATTTGTTATTTTTTAATATCAATTTTACACTTATCTAAAGAAAGTAAAAAAAAAAAATTTTATAAAAGATAATAAATGCTAAAACTAATTTGTGACAGCATTAATTTAACTAATGTATACAATATTTATTTCTGTAATTATATAGCATTATCTGTTGGTAAGTTTTTTTTATTCCTTTGGGAAACCTAATATGCACTTATTTTAGTATATAGAAAATCGGAGGAAAATCAGGGAATTTGATTCTGAAAAAGCTGATCACTGGGGTACGGGTTCGAATCCTACCCAGTTCTGACGAGGGGCAATGACCCCGAAACCGGTCTGCTGGTGGATAACTTGTCGGACATGCTATTTCGGGGAGAATCATGTACTCTATTTCTATTATTCAGCTTACAAATCCGGTAGGTGTAGTCGTAATAGAATTTTAGAAATGTATTTCGAGACATCCTAATTTCGCTTAGCACGCGGAGGATGAAATATTGATTGCAGGTGTGTCGTACAGTATGTACCATTGAAATATATTGCCCAAATGGATTGATTTCACAATCATGACATTGTAAACTTCGATTAGAACAAAATCACGGGCATATTTCCTACACTTCGATTAACCAACGGTATATTTTTCGCTGTGGTTTCTAGTAGTAAGAGTTCATCGACTTCTAGCGCAGACCTTAGCGAGCCTACTCTAGAGAGTCGCATTACTGGATTATTCTCGAGTGAAGAAGAACAGGAATTGGATTTTATATCATGGATCTACACACGATATGATCTCTTCGACAAATCACCAGTGCAGTGGCCCGATACAGCTACGCGTGCAAGTGTTGTTATGAATTAAGCACAACGCGGTCAAGTTGAGTATCAGTTGCTGTGCAGCGTGTTCAACGTGAGATAGATTACGCCAGGGTGAGAGAGTCGACAAAGAAAATCAATAGATCAGCTTGGCCGACTGTGAAGCTTTAAGCCAGCTAGCCAGACTGTGGGTGAGTGAGTGAGTGAATCAAGATACGCTGGCTCGTGCTCTCTCTCTCTTTCTATCAGCAAACTGACCAATCAGACGACGCGTTCTAAGGGTACGCGACCGACCGACCCAGGAATGACGTAGCTTGCTTAATAATATAGATTGATAAGTTGGAATATATATAAACTACCATTAAAGTAGCATTCAATGAGCACTTTATATCTCTGAGAAATGACATGTAAGGTCGTTGTTGTATGGTCTGAAGTTGAATGCATGTCACATTGTCCATGACTATCTCCCTCCTTTTCCCACGCGGTATAATCTAGCTCCATCGGGTTCCAGCCAGGGAGAAGAACTGCAGTCGTGCACCATTGTGCTGGAGGAAATGCTCAGCCCGATGTCCCCGGGCAGATTTTCTATGTTTAAAGGTTTGCTCGAAAAGCGACGGCCAGCTGCTTTAGCTGGCAGTTTTAACAACACGCTTCTAACGGTTCAGCTAACGCGCACTATTTGTTTCTATTCCGCCTAAATGAGGGTCACTGGAGCTCCACACAGTTTCTATACAGAAGATTCTCTCTGCTGCTTATGTACTGGACGATCTTTGTGACTTTTACACGCGGGAGGAGTGCTTGCTGCAGAGGTGTCAACGGTACGTGTCGACGGTAGAGGGATTTTGGAAATCAATTTCTCATTGTCGATTATATTGTTCGTTTTTTTATCCTTGAAGCTCAAGTACGTTGTAGTCAGAGTAGATATAGGAGGAGCAGTTTCAAATTGTCGCTGTTTCGGCCGGGCGTCAACTGCAATGAAATCAGCGCGCATATTTTTCGTTCGTAAGAAACTCGTAAACAGAACGCCGTGCTACTATTAGCCATATCAGCTGGTGAAAGACGCCATATAGCTCGAATCGATAGTCGTTGAAGCGTACTCGTTGACAGCTCTGGCTTGTTGCACGCCTCTGTGGCCTTCTGTGTTCTGATTGAATCACACTCCTTTACTTTACGTATTATATGCAATTTTGCACCAATTAATTTCCATTTGGCTAATGTTGCATGCTGCTTGTTGCTCTCGTGCGTATGCACTATGTGGTTTGTGAGTCTATCTTTTTGTTTTCGTGTTGATGCACTGGAACATCCGGAGGAGGAGGAGGGATAAGCCTTTGAAGGAGGAGAAGCTGACTGACCGTCGTCTGTGTTTAGTTGTGTTGCTTCTGTGTAATGGGATCGGATCGAAAGCCTGCCTCCATTTTCTGATCTCTCTGTGCTCCGTGTAGGGGAGATCGACTTCACGGCGATCCCCCCATCGCCCTGCTTCACCAGACCCGACATGCTGCTCCACCGACCGGCGGCGGGGAATAGCGCGGAGGAGGATGCAAAACGGAAACTGTTGCTCCAGAATGGCGGTCTTTCCAATTCGTTTGGTATGTCCGGATAGCAGTGTGTCCGTGTGCACGTGTGTGTTGTGGCGTCGTCTTTCCTGCACCGGAATTGACTGGACTCATTGCCACCTCCTTCCATCCCCATCCATTCATCCTCCACCCCTTGTTGTCTCTTTTAAGTTCTTATGTTGGTTGTTCATAGATTAGAAGCTCTGTTTTTTTTATCTACCTGTCTCTCTGTGCGTGTGCGCGTGTGTTTTAACGTTTTGCATGAAAGCTGGATTCGCTTTTTGCCCGTGTGATTCTGGATAGTTAAGAAGTTGCCCAGCATTGGTGTTACACGCTTGCTGCCTTGAATACACAAAATAAAGTAAATGTTTTCACCATACTGTCGTCAGCGATCTTATACTGTAAGTTATGCGGCCGTCAATTAATTCATTTTTCTATATTTTCACATTGTATATTCATACTACTCATAGTAGTAGAAATGTTTAAATTGTAAAAAAAATAATTTACGCCCGGATTCCGAAAGATCGCTCGTTTCTCAAGCCGAGTGTTATTTACGAAGAATTGAGCGGCTACAATCAAATGCTACATTAAACCAAACTTTTTTCTATTTCTATACAAAGGGTTCTAGGATGGAAAATGCAAATATTCTTATTAAAGTGTTTATATAATTGTAGCATTTCACTGTGCCCTTTTAACTGCGGAGACAGACGATGGTATTGTCGAAAATGTTTGGCTTTGAATGCATAAACTTCGTAGACATCTAGAAATTCAAACTTGTCATTTCTCATCTCTGCCCCCATCTAGGTGAGGATCACATGCAGGGATCTGGGTACACCGATTCTCTGGACTACCGGCGTCCCATCGTTGAAGTAAGTGTATGGATGGAATCCGCGCGTTTTCTCGATAATAGAGTACAGACATTTGATAGTTTGATTATTAAAATCAGCAAATACAAAGACATAATGGGTGTCCTGGAATGCCAAAACCACATTTGATTCACCACAGCAGTATTTTTGGGACCATCTTGGAAAGTTCTGAGATCGAAAATTCTGTCAGGTTTTGACGCCTCCGCGCCAGAATCTTTGTTTCACTGGTTCGTGGAAAACTTTCGTCGCATATGGTATACTAATGGTAGTCTCAGCGGCAGTTTAAGAGCCCTCATAATATGCAACTAGATTCCTCCCTTTGCGTGATTTTCGCATGCGGTCCAATGCTTGTACGACCTTCAACTGCTGAAAGGCAGCAAAAGCAGAAGTAGGGACGAGCAGGCTATGGAAACCGAACTACACTGGGCTTGGTACAGCGCAATTACCTCACAAACTGCCCCAATCTAATAAAATCAATGTTTCCTGATTCCAAACTAGCACAACGCACTTTTCATATGGTCGACAGAAACGAAGTCATGACGCTTGTTGGTATTTTACCTTATTTACAGGCGCCTATAATGGTGTAGTCAAGAAATTAAGATAGGAAAGTAGCCTAAGTTAGCTTCCGGTCAATGGAGGTTGGTCGCCTTACACAATGGCCAACGCAAGCTGAATTGCATTTGCAATATCTTCAGAGATTCCAGAGCTACAGTAGGCCCGGCAGAAGACGTTTTCGAAGATTCCTCCCTCCAAAAGGAAATTGATCGATTTTATAGATTTTTCAACGTGGCGAAGAAACTGCCCATTTGTAGAGGAAAGGCGTATATCGCTGGTGTCAATGTCTCCAGTTTTCCCATCCCAAAGAAGAACGATTGACACTGGAATATTCATTGAAAGCGTTCGAACGCTCGTAGTATAAAAGACGTGTCGTTGAATATACAGAAGTTGGTGGTTGAGGCTCCGTAATGGATACAATGGAGGGATTTCTATGTGAGCAATTGTCATCTGCAAAGAATTCCAGTTAAAGAAGTGGTGTTGGAGGGTATATTCACTGAACGCGTTTCCAGTGAAGGTTTACATCTACCTTCATATGTATGATGTTTTCACTGAAAAGTGTTACCACCGTATTATAATAATTTTCTTTGATTAATCAGCTGGCTTCAATGGAACACTCCACTCCTCTGAGTAACCACAAGGTACTCTCTCTCTCTCTCTCTCTCTTCCGTTTTAACACTGCCTTTGGTGTTTGTTGGTGGAGAAAATTATTTGACTCACGCTTATTATACTACGCTGGTTGCGTGCATTGCATTTCCAATACCTTTCCCCATTTTCCTCCGATCTTCCTCCTCCAGGACTCCATTGATGCCAGCAATGTGACTGCCCAGTTCGCATCTGTCAACACGACGGACTGGGATTTCGAAGCGGAAAATGTCCCCATCGTGAGGAAACCCGTTACGACTGGGTGAGTTGCGAGTTGCGACGCTATACACTCTGTATGACAACAATTTGCAAGAAGCGTTGTTGTCTGATAACTGGGTGGTCGATTTGTCCGTTATCTGTGTCAGATTTGCAAGAAGCATTGTTGTCTGATAACTGGGTAGTCGATTTGTCCGTTAACTGTGTCAGATTTGCAAGAAGCATTGTTGTCTGATAACTGGGTGGTCGATTTGTCCGTTATCTGTGTCAGATTTGAAATGGAACTGTGTTGATAAAATTGTTAGACAAATGGTGGCGCGCGTATACCAGAATTGCATGATTTGATGGATGACTTGAAGGAGTGGAGTGAAGAAACCAGAGCAGGGGCAGTTGGAAGATAAAGGCATTCCTACGGGTGCTCCCATGCCCACAACCCTCCAAGTAATCAATGATGAAGCAGATTCAAGCGAAATTCCGTAAATATATGGGAATTGTACATTCTATAGCGGCAGTGGATTTTTCCTTTCATCACCAACTATAACTGCCATTGATAAAATGCTGTTTCCAACCCGTTCTGCTTTAATTGCGTGTTGTGTGTCGACCTTCACTACGTCGAACATGTACTAATTTGGAAGAATATAGTACTGTAGTACACAATTTGCAAGTGGGAGGAGGGAGGGTGCGTTTGCGCAGTCAGTTGATGTCGATGGTGGAACTATTTTGCGTCGTGGTTCTTGTAGCATGTATTGGCATCTGTGGGCTGCCTAGGGTTGCACCACGTCTTTCTTGAGAGGTGCACAAGGATAATTACAGTCTGCACACTGGATGCGCATTGCACACATCCTTTCGGCAGCACAAAATGATCGATCCGTCGCCTGTTAGAGGTGACACAGTCAAATAAGGCCGCTTGTTACGGTCCTTGTCCCACTTCCCTCCCTATTGATAGGAAGTCCCGTGTGTAAATCAATTTGGACTGGAGGTGGGTGCGCTGTCCTCTGTCTGCCTAAAACTTTTAATTGTGACGCACAATCCTCTCGCGAACCAATCAGAGCCGCCGTCACACCCTGGATCAGTTGACTGTGTCGATTGTGTGTGTGTGCCAGTCAGTCGGGCTTGCTAGTTGGTTCTGGGTGACGTTACCGCGCACACTTGCACAGCCAGTCAAGTTACCGACCCCACGAGAAAGAACAGCTTGGCTGACTACTTCTAGTTACCCACTCTCACGATTTGCTGTGCTGTTTGTTGTAGGCTCGCACATATTTTCTACGTCAGTTAATATTGATTTTACCACACGCCAACAACCTACATATGTGTGCTGGATAGTGGTGCCTTGTTACAAATAGTGTTTTCTAGGTTTTGTTCAGCGGTTGACTGTGGAACTACGTAAAAATAAAAAGGTTAAAGAAGTTTTTTCTGCATTCTGAGAGGATTATATTGTGTGCATCATGGTTCGTGTGGAAACCCCGATGGATGAGTAAGTTTTTATGATTTTTGGATGTCATTTTTCTTGAAGTACGATTATTTTGAATCCCTGCTGAATTCTACTACGTCGGTTCTTCTTTGGTTGCACAAAACAGCTGGCAGAAGTTGCTGATTTTGTCAGTTGAAGAATTCTTCACCGTCATACTCTCCGTGAATGATGTGCACCTCCGGAACTCACGCGAACAACTATTTTCATGCATGTGCTGGAAATCCCTGTTCTTCGCAGACCATGAAATCAGAGAGTAATATCTTCGGGTATGCTGCTCGACTCACAGTTTCCTAGTGGGACATTAGAAAATTTGCTGTAAACTCCCCTTTATTGTTCCTCAGATTCAGGACAGGGCATCGCAGATTTCCTTTAGATATTCTTCCTCATCAGTTCACCTGCATGATCATTCTTCGAGGTCCATCTCAATGTAAACGACTACCTCTCCAAAATCAAATAGCAGTTGTCGATGTAGAGGTTGATCCCAAGTTGTGTATTTCGAACGTAATGCCTTCTCCAGCTGTTCTTCCCTCAGCACATGGAGATTATCATCTTCATCACCTCCTCGCTGGAAACCCCATGTCCACCAACGGGATCTTCAGCAATCTGCGCAGGAGCCACATTTCTACCTCTACTACAGAATTCACATTTCTTATTCTGTAGTATCGATTAACAGCGAGCTTTAATGGCCAAGGGTAGATCCATTGTACCTCGATAAAAATATGCCTATGCTACCTATACCACTCGGGCCAACTAGTTCTTCCATGCCACATTTCAGCAGATTGTGTTGGTTCTAATCAATACTTTTCACTTTAGTCCAGAGGATTAATCCGTGTGTTATTTTTACCGTCCGCATATCCAGACATGCCATCACTCTATAGCAGAAGCGTCGTACGTGGACCATGCATTAGATAGCGCTTGTTGGTAGACTGGATGCGCACAAACTTACCGTCTGTGTATTGTGCACCGTACCTCGATGAATGCCAAACACGCAGCATCCGCTTTCAACCAGGTGGATGCCTCCCTGGTACTATAGGGAGAATATTGATTGATATTGGAGTTTGGTTGGTGTGCACCTCAGTCACCGCACCGCAACACAAATATTGTACGTATAGCCTAGCGGTGGTATCTCGCATCTTTTTCGAGTACTTCCTGTGTGCTGCCTAGTCTCTCCAGCCAGCACCTAGCCTGTGCTATTGCGCAGTACAGTCAGACCAGCGTATATACTGTAGAAATTCGAGTTGATTCGGCAAATATTACTCCACTGGCTCCCACCACCACTGGCCGTCGTCTTGTCTGATAGAGGCATGCATGCATTCTTATAACAAACCACCTCCTTCGCCTCACCCCGATCTGTGCTGCTTGGCAAATACCGCATCGATCAGTACCGCGTCTGCACTGGGCGGGAGTGAGGTAACGGACGGGTGGTGTATAGGGTAGTGACTGTTACACAGAACTTTGTAGAACTCTCTCATTGTCTGCGAGAGTCGGGTGTCACGGTATAATGAGTTGGATAGTGTTGTTTATATGGTGGAATTTCCGGAGACAAATGGGAGTGTACCGTACCGTAGAGGCCTCAGACACCGAAATTACTGTACTGTGGGGTTGATTTTGTGAAGATGTTGTAGGAGGAGAGGGGATTTGTTGTGCGGAGAGTGTAACGTAGGAGAGATTGTTCTGTTTTGTTGATGGTAGGAAAGGGTTGGTTGAGTGTTTTGTGTGTTGTTTCCGCAGGTGGGGTTTTGGGAATGGTTGCATTTGAGTTTCAGACTGGACTGGCCCGATCAAATGGTCATTCTTTTAGTTTGCAAAAATATTCAATTGGAAAAGTATGCAAGGTAAATAGAGGGTTACGGCTGCCTATGGGGACACTTCAACCTCCCTCGAAGAGTGTTCTTTGGTAGTCATCGGGGTCCGCTAGTCATGACAGCTTTACGAACTCTTTTCTAGTCTAAATTCGACCTTTGTAACGTTGGAGATATTCTCTCGTCCAGCTTCCTCGTTTCCTTCTTGGTGGACGCCCGCGGGGGGACGATGCAGGCCCAACGCCACCAGGACATGCGGATTCTGGTACCGCCCAACGCCGCCTCAGCGCCAACCCGCGTCACCTGCCGGCTGATGCGTTCGGAGCGGGTGAACAACCCGCCTCCACTCAGCGACGGGGAAGGTCTCGCCTGCAGGTAAGCAAGGCACGGTGACAGATATTAGCTTGCATGCTGGTACTATAGGACTCACCTCAATGAAGCTACCAGAGAAACCCCCGCCCTGTGGAAATGTGCTTACACCGTGATTTGTCGGTTCTCGTTTAATTTTCAGCTTTTGATGGATGTTATCCTCTATCATTAGTCCCAAATGCTAGCACAATCTCGCATTATTATATTGCTCGCCGGTCACCTGAATGCGTTGCTGCTGCTCTCATGTGTCCTAGAATACTGGAGATGGGTCCAAGTCACGTCCGATTCAACGCCCCCATCCTACTCGAAGTGCCCCACTACGCCTCTCTGCGCGGCCGGGAACGCGAGGTGATCGTGATTCGATCGGACGACGGACTGCACTGGCGCGAGCACCCCCTGGAGGCCACCGAACAGTCTGTGCACGACTCCATCGGCACACATTTTGGTGAGTCCCGGATCCTGTACTCGCGGCTATAGGCGGGCAGGGGTTGTGCGAGTCTTCTCCGGAAGGAAGTACAGCGTTGCTTGGATACTATTTCCGCACCCATCGCTTAGGAAATAGTACCCGATCTGCATCCAGTGGACGCGAATGTACTCAGACAGTTGCTACAGTTGTTTATTCCGACCAGAATTACAATATTAATTAAAAACGTTAGAGTAGAAAGAAGCACCGTTGTCTGATAGGGCACAATTTAAAGATGGCATTTTGTCCTGTATGTAAACCACCTCAATCATTTGATTTAATTGGCATTTATTTTTGTATTCTCTTGGTATTTTGCTGCAAGAAATAAATGTTGTCCATATTTGTGTCTAGCTCTTCTGTTGATCTTTAAACTTCGTTCAGTCTCTTTGGTATGAGATTGAGATTGGTGAAATGTGACATTTGGTCGCCTCTTTTGTAAGGCGTGGAGACATGGACGATAAGTAAACCAATGGAGAGAATGTTGACAGCTTTTGAAATGTGGTGTCTGAGGAGGGAACGAGTACAAGAAAGCAAACGCTAAATTGGAAGGCAAAGTAGAAAGACGGGGATGAGCTACTGAGAATGCGAAGGAAAGGGACAAGATCGAAAGAGCTGGCGGCGATCCATGGTAGCCAACCTCCGAGACAGAGACGGCACTCATTGGTTGAAGAGTTTAGCAGAATTTCCCAGCTTATGACAAGAAATCCGCTAGACAGCCCTTGCAGTAGTAATAAGTATGCTTTTCTCTTTACACCTCACATTTGTGTGCAGTGTCCTAGCGGTTGGTAATATGGCACTACACTTCAAACGCTCTTGACTTCCCGGACCTCGTTATGCACATGTCAAGAGTTTGCAAGCACTCTCAATTTTTGATGAAGTACCACCTCACGTAGTACACACCCGCTCGGCCATTGGAGATCAGTATACTGTGCATTCCTGTACAGAGCGGAACTCGATTGACTGACAGCAGTGGAAGTAGCTGTGTAAAGACGAGATCTTCTAGTAATGCGTCTTCTTGCGTTAAATTCTAATTGCTAACTGTTATTAAATCGCACAGTTTATTACAATGAGAGAAGGAGAATGGACGTGGGTGGTTGGGAACAGAAATATTTATCAGTTCTCGGCACTCACTTTCCTCCTTATCTCTCCTCAAGTTTGGGGCCGTCCCCTCCTTCTCACTTCCAACGTCCACTGTATCTGCTACTCCTTGAAGCGCCTTGACGGTATGGGCGTCGACGCTTTAGCCAAAACCGGTACCTCATCTGCTGCCAATGCTGCCCCAATCTCTTCCTTCATTCATCACTCTTTCCTTTCCTCCTGACGGTCTTCTCTTCGCAACAAACGTCTCAACTGCCAGATTTTACATACCTCCTCTCGTGAGCATCTCCTTCCCCGCTCTTCTTCCCGTTGCGAGTTTTCGAGCCTCTATCGGACTGGTCAGTCCGATTCCCCCTCTTGCCCTTCCTGCGGAGACGGCCAGCATCTTCAGCCCTTCGCCTTGCCATCTTTGGTGAGTCGGTGGACCTCCTTGACCTTTGGAGACGCCCGCGGGGTGTTGCCCCGTTGCTGGGTCTCGGCGGCCCCCCTCTGCTACCACCCCATCCTCCGGAAGGGACCGGGTAATTCAAACAAACAAAGTTTAACGATAGAAAGATAAACTAGTAGAAATCTGGACAATTTGTTTCGAGCTACTTTTTCCATCATCCGACAGGAACTAAATGCTTTCATTTGAAATACAGCTGATTCAAAACGAAAATTGTTTAAGAGTGTACAAATAAAATTAGCAATTAAACTAAAACCAGAATTTTCATATTTTATTTTACACGAAGTCATTGAGAGACTGTGAGAGAATAAGATAGTTCAGATTTTTTCGTATTTTTTAATTTTCTGTTGTTATGTACTGTATTATAACGCCATGAATCGCCAAATCAGTGGGTTGCAGGGGTGTCACCGATCCAACGGCAGGATATCGACCTCAGAGAATCGACTGGTTCCCCAGAACGATCAGAGAAAGAGACTGGTCCATCGGGGCTCTCTCCCTCGCATTTTTGTATTGGGAAGAGTCTGGGAAATATTCTTCTTGTCGATACAGTGGACAGACCTATAGTTCCACTGCTACTCTGTTTCTCTCTGTCGTCAACAGGCAGTTGTGGCACACTATCAACACTAGACGTGTAGTCTCTGGTGGAGCATGTATTCTGAGCATCTTTCTCCCCGTCCAGACGCCCTGGCGACCAATGAGGAGATGCGCAACCGTCGTGTTCTGCGTATCCTCACCCTCGACTTCCCCCTCTACTTCGCCCTGGTCACCCGCATTCGGCAGGACACGTCGTCGATC
>JAUYWV010108708.1:0-12735 GCA_032274565.1 Nematoplana nigrocapitula
AGTATACAAATAGGGACGCTATATGGAAATTTTTATATTTTATCCAGTGTACGTAAATGTCATATTTTATTACTCTGTAGGTCCAGATTTTATTTAATAATGTTATGTAAAGCTAGATTACTTTAAGTGATTTTAGTTAATTTATTGTATAGTATGTAATGTATTGTATATTGTATTGAAAAGTAGTAATAATTTGTTTAAAGAAGTTCTAGTTTGTTTGTCTTACATATAAACATTTTACTTTATCTAGACTCTTTCTCTCTAATTATAGTTGCATTCAACAAACAATTCAACGGTTTTGGAAAGCGTATTATTATCACAGTAAAATGTATTAATAAAGTGGCGACTTTAAATTAAGAAAATACTGTTTACCGCACCAAATCAGGCATTAACTTATTGTAAAGCGTCAGTCGAAAAGAGTAATCAGTATGCACTGAACGCATTCAATTTTTTGTGTAATAGTAATTCAGTTTCGTTTAACATTTTCTAAAAAAATACAGGTTTTTGTTGACACATGGTCACGTGGGTGGTGCCCCCCCCCAAATAAAAATTCCTGGGTACGCCACTGAGACTTCCTACAGCGAATTAGGGAGTTAGGCATCGAGTATTCTCTGCCTACCACCCACAGTGCAATCCCAGTAAACAATGTACGTATCAGGTACGTACCACGTCGGTACCAATGGTCGGTACCAGACTTGTACCAATTGGCGGTCGCGAGTACGTACCATTGGTACGGGACGAACTGGCGACGTTGGTATACCAATTGGCACGTACCTGCGACGTACCATTGTTTACTGGGTTTAAGCGAACTGTAGCCAGCTGCAGTAGCTGTGTGCTACCAAAATTCTGTCTACCCTTGTGTTGATACTAGCGTGACACAACATCCCCTCCACATAGTTACCGGAGGCACAGGAAAAGCTATTCACTGGACGGAAGCAGCAACCTGATTGGCTCTCAGTCTCCATAGCCACAAACAGGAAATAGGGGTTTTAGGCCTAACTGGCAAATGTACGTCACCAAAAGGAATCGGTCCCAAGACAACATCATCTGATTGGCCTGTGTGTCGGTGCAAGGAAGATGGAATAAGGAGTACCTCTTTGAGCAAGGACTGCCACAGTGAGCAGTGTTCTCGCCATTGTTGCTCTTAGCCTTCATCAATGACCTGCTGGAAGAGGCAGCAGAAGTGGCAAAGGTGAGTGGATTTGCGGACGATCTGGTGGCGTGGGGATGAGGAAAGAACATGAAGAAGGGCTTGGAAAATATGCAGAAAGCGACTGGAATAGTCTGGAAATGGAGCAAGAAATGGCTCATGGTGGTCAGTGTTGAAAAGTGCTCGGTGACTCTCTTTTCGATGGATACGAAAGAGAAAGAAATGGAAAGTATTAAAGTGGAAATGGACGGAAGAGTTAGAACGGAAAAGTACCCGACATTCCTTGGCATTAAGTATGATGGAAGGCTGATGTTCAAAGAACACTATGAGAAGACTATTGAGAAAGCGAGGAAGAGAGTTAGATTGTTGAAAGCGCTAGCGGGTAGAGATTGGGGTTGGAGTAAGGAGCTAATGAGACAGACATACATTGCTTGTGTAAGATCGGTGTTACTCTACGGAGCGGTGGCATGGACACCTTGGTTGAGCAAAACACTCTGGGGGAAGTTGGAGGCAGTTCAGAGAGAAGCAGCTAAAATACTGACGGGGATGGTGGCAAGTTCTGTTGGGGAAGCAATGGTGGAAGAAGCAGGGCTAAGATATTTGAGATTAGTGGAACAAAGTAAATGGAGGATAGAGTACGAGAAATGCCTGAGAGTAGATGATAATAATCCTAGGAAAGCACTAATAAGGAATACAGTTAGATAAAGACTGAAAAAGGAAGGACGGAGGAAAAAGACGTCAAGAATGATGAGATACTGAGAAGATAGAAGGTTTGGTAGAAGAGAGTTTCCAAAGATGAAGGCACCGTGGGCAAAGAGAGTTGAAATGGAAGTGGAATGGGTTGGAAAAAAGACAAAAGACGTAGAGGAAAATAAACAGAAAGCAATCGAGAGATTGAAGAAAGAGCAGTACGACGTGATCATCTATACAGACGGTTCGCGAAAGAAGGAAGTAACGACGGAGGAGGAGGCAGTGTGATTACGAGGGTAGATTGCGAATCGCCGGAGGTGATAGAAAACATTGAAGTGCCAGCGTGGACCGTGTGTTCGTCGTTCCAGGCGGAAATGACGGCAATGAGAGAAGCAATGTGCTGGCTAAACAAAAACAAAGAGGTATAGAGAAAAGCCAGGATTGTGTCGGACAGCCAATCAAGCCTATGAGCCTTGGAGAAGAGGAGGGGAAAGAACAGAAGCGAACTGGTGGACAGAGTGGAGGAAAAAATGATTGGAATGAGAGACGATTGAAGGAAGATTGTGCTAACGTGGGTACCAAGCCACTGTGCGATTGAATGAGCTGGCGAATAAAGCGGCAGGTAGCGCTACATTTCTTAATCCAGAATGGGGTGATGTGCAGTTATGACGGGATGAAAAGAAGAGTGGGAGCTTGTGAAGATAAATCTGAATGGAAGCACGAAATATCAAAGAAGATGTACGAGGAGAAGAGAAGTGATAAGAGCTGGAAGGTGGAAAGAGAATGGAGCAGAGATGAGGCGGTGAGCATGGCGAGATTCAGGTGTGGTCATTCGCTAGAGTTAGGTGGTTACAGGAAGAGAATAGGCTTGGCGGCGGATGGAAAATGCAGAAGATGCGGAGAGGAAGAAGAAGATGTGGAGCATGTGTGGAGCTGTGATGCGGGGATGGAGATCAAGAAGGATTTGGGCCTGGAGGACTTGAAGGATGCGTGGAAGAAACCCGGGGCGGCGAAGAAGTACTGGGAATGTTGGAAGAAAGTGTGGCTCAAGTAGGCATGACGATGACGACGACAGTAGCAGCATCATGTGTCAGCACGAGACTTAAAATCAAGACTGAACTAAAATTTATGTCACATATGGTAGTTAAAGACCTCTTTTAAAAACCAATAAAGGTCACGTTTCCTAAACAAGCCCCGAGTTTTACTCGAGAAGTCATCGACCGTTTCCTGGTAAACGCTCCTAAAACTCCTCAATTCCAAGTTGTAAAACTCGTCGCCGTGATTGGAATTAGCTGTGGGCTACGAATATCAGAACTCTGCAAGTTACAGGAAAATAACATAATGATGTTACCAAATAGCACAGCAAATGTCCTTGTTAAACAATCGAAAGGCGACCCTGTCAGCAAAGAGCATACGTTTATCATCACCCCAAATCCGGATGTGAAATTATGCGGCGTTTCGCGACTTCGCAACGACCTTCATTTAGAAAACACAGTAACTTCCATAAAGACTTCTTGTTTGTTTCGAAAACTTTGATCTGTCAGATAAAAGACCGAATGTCCAATTAACAAGATGGGTAGCATGCCGAAAACTATATTGTAGTATTTCTGATGTTGCCTGATGCCTCATCATTCAGTAACATTTGTTCCGTCGTACGTCTGCAACGTTCTTATCTGAGAAGGGAATGGTCTTGATCTAATTAAAGCAGCACGGAAGATGGCGAAGTAGCGCGGTGACTGAAAGAACACCTCTGCACTATAAAAAGGCAAACAACCTATAATTTGATTAAAAAAGGGTGATTATTACAATATTATAATTATCATAGGACATTTCCTTATTTGTTTTCTAATTGGGATAATGTTTATTAACACTAAAAATTATTGTCTATTAAATAATATCGGAAAATTTCATAGTACACCCTTCTCAAATAACCTTTCCAAATGTTTTATGCATACAGTCGTTTTACTTTTTGTTTTTTATATTTCAGCCGCAGTATATTCCTTGATCATTAAACTCTATTAGTGTAGTTTACTTTCTAACAGTGATCACCTCTACTGTAACGCTAATCTTATACAGTATACATAGTAAATGAAAAAAATGGACATCTGAGATATTTTCTGAAACATTCAAACAGTTAGTTTGAAAAGTTTTTCATCTGTTTTGTTTGTTCGTAGGGTATATTTTGTCTTCCTTATTTTGGTTCGTATGTGGCATGGCAAATGGTTCGATTACTAAATACTTTTAACTGGTTTTGTTTTCATTGTCTTTCACACGTGCGTAAACTACGTGAAGAATCATTACAATTGTTGCTGATAATACGGACATATTAGCGCGAATTATTTCAATGTTTTCAAACAAAACAGTATAACAATTAGCATTATAGGGTGGATACACAAAATGTGTAAAGCAAACAAAAGTTAGCATAGATAAAAATTAACTATTATAGGTTTTAAAATTAATAGTAATATGTGTCAGCCTAACTGTAGTTTACGGAAAGTTCTTTCGACTATGTTCGATAAAAGAAAGTTAGGCATGAATTAGTCGAGAAGGCGAATATAGAGTAAACACTAAATTAGTTCATAATTTAATATACTTTTGCGCAAAGGAAAAAGTCGTGTTGTATATTATGAATGTTTTCATGACATGAACAGTTTTGATTAAACTTTAAATTATATTCTACAGTGAATAATTTTGATTTGTGTTAAAAGCACTATATGAATGTAATTTTCGCGGGATCTTTTCAATAAAAAAACGACTTCTTTTATCAAAGCTGATCTAATATAATTGAGAACATTATCCATTTCTAAAGTGACTACTCAGTACGCACAGCCTTTGGAAAGTGCTGCGCGTAAAGTAAAACGTAAGTAAAAGGTAAGTAAAACGTAAAGTTAAACTTAAAAAGAGTAAGTATTTAAAATAAAACATTAAATCAATGTACTTAATATGGTGTTTTAAAAAGAATGATTTTTATAATTTTATAGTTTATTTATTATTTTACTATTTTACCTTCTTTTTCGTTACATTACACATTAGTTAGCACATATTGCAAATTAGTTTTTACACAATATATACAATTTGTCACTTCTCTTTGTTCCACTGTAGACTTGTCAACACATTCACGGCAAACATCTCAACACTCGAGCTGTTTAAGATAATTTTGTATGCAGCATAGTTTCAAGTTTTCCTTTAAAAAACTTGTTATTTTGTGTTGCAGGCCACATCAGTTTATAGAAAATTTATAAATTAGTTTACTCACAATAGACACAGCATTAAGCAATCAACATAATATAGCACATATACGCAATCTCATCTTTCATTGATGAATCCATTGTTATACAGTATATACACGTTTGTTACTACTCAGTCAATTGAAGTCATGACTGCTGAATGGGTAATATACCGGGTGATTCATAATTATTAACACAAAGTAAATCCTTAGTATTAAGTTATTACACAACATTTATCATCAAAACTTATTGTGCAGATAGTAAACACTTGCACTATTATTTTTCTAACTACAAATCATTTAAAAATTTCACTAGTTAATCAATAATATTGATTTAAATATAAATTTCGATATTTCCATTAGGCAATTTGAATTCTAAGCTTACTTTAATGACATTTATTGCATTACATCAATAACAATGAGGCGTACGTATTCCAGTGAACTACGGCTGAAAATTGTTCAACTGTTTTACGTAAACAATCGTTCAGTAACACTTACGGCTCGCGCATTCATCTACTGGATACGCCGTACTGGCCAGAGAGCACCGCGCTGCACTAAGAACAAATGTCAGAGATGTTTTTTTAGCTTAGAGAATAAATTTACTTTGTTAGATGTTTGCAAGGTTATCTCATGAAGACCAAATCTTAGGGGCCTCATTCGGGATATGGTCTACAAAGATGATAAGACAGCCATTCGAGAATTTGAATAATTTATGCAATGCAATTCTAGATGCGTTTCGCAAAGTCAAAGAACATTGCATGGTTGAAGTTACGAAGTTACGAATGCCTAAAACGCCTTCTGGGGTCGAGTTGATGATTGTATTAATACTAAAGTTGTGCATGTGACATTTTCAAGCTATCATTGTTCTATTTTATCATGACATTGTTGAAAGTACTAAATGAATAAATACACTTTTACGCCACATTGTTATTGATATATTGCTGTAAATGGCATTAAAATAATCTTTGAATTCAAATTGCTTAATGGAAATATCTAAATTTAGATTTAAATCAATATTATTTATTAACTAGTGCAATTTTTTAAATGATTTTTAGTTAGAAAATAGTACAAGTGTTTACTATCTGCATACTAAGTTTGGACGATAAATGTTGTGTAATAACTTAATACTAAGGATTTACTTTGTGTTCATAATTATGAATCACCCGATAGATGGATGATGGTTGCAACAAACAAACTGAAACCAAAACCCAATAAGTCAGCATATTTACAAATGAATATCAAAATCTTCCAGATATGTTCAAATATTTCATCCTAAACAACTAAAGTATTATAATCAAATTAATATCACGCACGTAATCCCAAATATACTATATTTTTGCCTATTTAACAAAATACTCTACATAAACACTTGCTCATACTTAACTCTAGTTCACCGTTGACTCTACTTCATCTCTATTTCATGCTTTACTCTAGTTCACCATCGACTCTACTTTATCTCTAGTTCATGTTTTACTCTAGTTCACCGTTGACTCTACTTTATCTCTAGTTCATGCTTAACTCTAGTTCACCGTTGACTCTACATCATCTATATTTCATACTTTATTCTAGTTCACCATTGACTCTACTTTATCTCTAGTTCATGCTTTACTCTAGTCCACCATCGACTCTACTTTATCTCTAGTTCATGGTTTACTATAGTTCACCGATGTCTCTACTTCATCTCTATTGCATGCTGTACTCTAGTTCACCGTTGACTCTACTTCATCTCTATTTCATGCTTAACTCTAGTTCACCGTGGACTCTACTTTATCTCTATTTCATGCTTAACTCTAGTTCACCATCGACTCTACTTCATCTCTATTTCATGCTTAACTCTAGTTCACCATCGACTCTACTTTATATTTAGTTCATACTGTACTCTAGTTCACCAGTGACTCTACTTTATCTCTATTTCATGCTTAACTCTAGTTCACCATCGACTCTACTTCATCTCTAGTTCATGCTGTACTCTAGTTCACCGTTGACTCTACTTCATCTCTAGTTCATGCTGTACTCTAGTTCACCGTTGACTGTACTTTATCTCTAGTTCGTGCTGTATTCTAGTTCACCACCGACACTACTTTATCTCTAGTTCATGTTGTACTCTAGTTCACCGTTGACTCTACTTTATCTCTATTTCATGCTTAACTCTAGTTCATCATCGACTCTACTTTATCTCTAGTTCATGCTGTACTCTAGTTCACCATCGACTCTACTTTATCTCTAGTTCATGCTGTACTCTAGTTCACCATCGACTCTACTTTATCTCTAGTTCATGCTAAACTCTAGTTCATTGCTTAACTCTAGTTTACCGTTGACTCTACTTCATCTCTATTTCATGCTTAACTCTAGTTCACCATCGACTCTACTTCATCTCTAGTTCATGCTGTACTCTAGTTCACCATCGACTCTACTTCGTCTCTAGTTCATGCTGTACTCTAGTTCACCGTTGACTCTACTTTATCTCTATTTCATGCTGTACTCTATCTAGTTCACCATCGACTCTACTTCATCTCTATTTCATGCTTTACTCTAGTTCAGCGTTGACTCTACTTTATCTCTATTTCATGCTGTACTCTAGTTCAGCGTTGACTCTACTTTATATCTATTTCATGCTTTGCTCTAGTTGAGCGTTGTCTCTACTTCATCACTATTTCATAGTTAACTGCTATTTACTGAACATAATCGAAAAGTTGTACACATCATCTTTCGAACGCGAAGTTAGCTTGATAGTCTGAACCGAATTATCCGTTCACATCTCGGGTTTGCTTAACTCAAGTTGACTACTCTCCTTCGCCCTGCAAAAGTTATTCCCCCGGAGGTGAGGGGTGCACTAGAGTTAAACACACTTTTACTACTATTCAAACTTAATATGTGTTATAAATGTTTAATTAGTTTGGTTTCTAAGTTTTGTTGTTTTTGCTAGAAACGCAATAAAGTGACACAAATTTATCCAATATTTTGTTCAATGTTTTATTAAAAAAATAGTTTAAACGCGCGGGCGGGCAATAGTAATGAAATGCTGGACAAAATAAAATTTTAACGCGCAGAAAGCCATCGATAAATGTGGTGAGTGATTTACCCCCTTAATCTGATAACACTGAACACGCGATCTGAAACCGGGATGCTGCTAATGGCTGTCAGTCGGGTTATTCTACCAAAGCATCAGTAATTGTTTGCTTCGCATCCTATTATTCACCACCGTAATGGTTCGACCACGCACCCCCTCTACACACATGATAGATAGCTGCTCACAAAATCGAAAAATTTAATTTTTATTGGAGTATGGTTAGCACTCTGAGTTAAATATAGAATGGGTTCTAAAACGTCAATGTAGGCAACGGTATGTTTCTGCTTCAACTTCTCTAAGACAAGTTAAAAAATTATACATTTTTTTTACAAACAAATGGTTAGTGAATGTAGGCAATATATACTAGTAAAGTAATGAAGGACACACAGACTACTATTAAAACATTCTCCACAATGCGACAAGGTCGGAAACTTTTGTAGAAAAGATCAGCTAAAATGACTTAAGTTCACTAGATGATTTGTAGAAAAGGAATGAAAATAGTTCGTATTCTACTAATCGGAAAAGTGAGTGACAAACCGATCTCTAAAATTATTTTATTAACACAGCGATATATCTTAGCCTTTGAATTGTGTATAGAGAAATATGCTATTATTGTGTGAATGAGTTTGGTTGCCTTCAGCGATCAACAATTCCATGATGAACACCAATACCGTTGTATGATGGGCAAACGTTAGTCGCATCTAAGGAAGAAATGCATACTGTAAGTTCTGAAGCTGAACATATACAGTAGAGCGAAGAAATATAACAGAAATTGTTAAATCATACATGGGCAATTAGGTCGCTGTGGAGGCGTTCTCGGAGGATATACGAAGGACACATAATACATTGTACAGTTTGCGGCTTAGGTAGATGAGTGATTGTTTATATTTTTCTTTCTGGGTAGATCCGGCCGGCTGTAGTGAGTATGTCGACCGTTTCCTCCTGGGGGATCTAATCGTGGATATGGTGTGCCTGGATATTCATCGTTGCATTGAAGTGGCTGTTGATTTGTTGACGAGGTGCTTCTTGAGATTTCCGATGTCGCTTTCAATGATCTGACGTATGTTACTCATGTTAGCGTAGCTATGGGTAGAATACATAAAATGTAAAACTTTTTTACATAGATTTTTTCTATGCAGTCCCTTTTCTTTAGAGTTAATTTAGAAGGTATAATTTCCTGTAACATTTTATCAAAGCTGGATGTATCTTTTGAATTTGAGGTTGCAGTCATTGACCGACTTGACTGCTTTTAGATATTTACCATTTGACAGAAGTGTTGGGGTTAATTGTTGTGGTTTAAACCATCATCGTTTTATCTAGGGTAACTCTGATACTCCATAAGTAAATATTGGTCTCGTCTCTGGTTTCTTTTTGAGGATAAATGTAAAATATTTGTGTTGACCAAAATACGTGCATTAGGACTAGATATGTGCGATTTTTTATCCTAGTGGTATTTCGCTTTCATTCACATCTGACAAACGTTCTACAACTTCTAATATAATTTTTGATCTATACTCTCGTACAATGTCATAAGATTTCGAGGTCAAATTTCAATTTATACTTACTGTAAAGTAGCAATCGTTTCTAATCAGTTTATGCTGATGTTTTGGTAACCAGTCGGTTCATTTTCTTTGTAGGGATGTTCGGTGCTGGATGCACAGCTCTCGTGGTCGCTGTGTTGGCACGCAAACTGGAGCTCTCTCGGGCGGAGAAGTATGTCCACAATTTTGTCATCGATGTCGAGTTGGACAAACAGCTCAAACACGCCGCCGCTAACGTGCTGAAAGAGGGCTGGCTGGTGTACAAGTATAATAAAGCCGGGTGGACCAATCGGTCGTTGAAGCATCAGCGTCGTCTGCTCCAGGCGATCCGTCGAATCCGCGAGCTAAAGAGCGACCAGCGCCGATTAGTCGACAACGCTGTGTCCCTCGTGGAGATGTACCGCGGGCAGAGTTCGATCTCCGAAACAGTGGACGGAATTAGTCAACGGGTGGCCGAAGTCGAGACCCGGTTGGGCAGTATTGAGGCTAAACTCGATCAGATTCTCACAAAGAGAGTCTGAAAAACTAGGTGAGACGATTTTATAGAAATGGATTCTGTTCTTGTATATATCGTTCGTTTTTGTTTATGTGAAACTTTACATCGTTATAGCTAGTGAAATGGATTGTTTCCAGGATATCTCGATGTCTCTAAAGTCTAAAAGAAGGCTGAACTTCATCCAAAATTGATATAACATTAATTGGAATGAATCAACGCACAAATCCATTCCTGTTTACTCTAAATACAACCTGACTGCAGTATTGTATTTGACAAAAGACTCTAGTTTTCAAAATAATACTACTCGCCAATGACTATTAGACAGCTCCTATGTCTCACACCCACACTGTCCACGAATCGTCTTGGGCATCGGCTGGTGATGAATTCCACTGATTGGTTTTGATTGTAACAGAGAAGTGAAAGTTATGATAATACATATGGATCAGATATCGAACTGTACGAATGGAGTAAATTCACATTGCTGATTCTTGCACGCGCCCCAGTCTAACATTTCAATTATTTGAACTTAAAAGCATGAATTTAGATCAAAACCAACTTGAAAAATATTGATTTTAAAATTAAATGACTTGTTTATTCGTAGATTATTTGTGGTATCTTATAAATCAATTAGAAAATGGGTTTTGTTTGTCGTTCATTATAATTGTGTATTTTCCCTATGGAATTTTACAAACAATTACGCATTATACGTTTGATTAATTGTTCATCATCTAATTTCTTTGAACATATTTGCATAGTCACGACATTTCTATTTTAGTATTTTATAATGAAATCAATACCTCTAGCCGACTTCATTAACAATCCACGCATTAGGGAAGGTTGTATACATATCAATCTGCGCATAAAATAAAACTTTTTAAAATAACGCTTTATTCGTATTGCATACCTAACATGCCATAGCTTCAACTAAAAATTCAATAGCTGTTCTAGTATGACAATAATAAAATATTTTAATATTTCTATACTTGTTATAAATTGGCCATCGTTTTCTATCGTTAATTTTAAATCGAGTATTTAAACGATAGCCAGTTTATAACTGTATTATTAAACGACCAGAGGAGGTATGGGGGTGAGTTCTTTGACAATGTTTATTTTTCCAAATCATTGTATGCAAACATTCTAGAATTAACAAGAACAATGAGTATTACTGTAAAACCAGTAACGACAATATTTCAATAATGCATAATCAATGTCATTAGGATGGTTTTGCAGCTGCGAGCCTCAATTCTTGTGTATATGGTATAATGAATATGTAGATCTCGACAATGAGAAGGAAGTGAATGAGGTTGGGGAATCCAGCTAAAGTTTATATCATCCCAGTTGATGTCTTCCAGATCCACGTAGTGATCCTGTGCTGCCGATTCCACATTAGAAATATTTTCTTTGCCGACATCCGTTTCCTTTTGCGCTGACGCTGTTGAAGAAGAGGCCAATTCGCGGACGTGCTCAGACGGCTGCTTTCTGAGGTAGCCTGACAAAGCTTGTGACATTTCCTTCTTTCTTTCTTCGGATACTCTCTTGTAAATACCAAGAGCATTGTTTGACTTGTGTCCCGAGATTGATTTTATGTCGTTTTCTACGAAACTATTTCCGAGCACAGTAATAGCAGTGGCGCGAGGCGAATGATTTGTGTAGGTGTTGGATAATGTTAGCAGCCCACTCAGTTGTTTCATGTATTTCCCAATCGTGTTGATGCCACTTGATTGCTTTGTGTACCAGAAGTTGTCATCGTCTTGAAACTATCATTAGGGCGTTGCCAGAATGCGTCATTGTTGGGGTTAAGTTTCGAAAGATAAAGCTGAAAGAGTTTTGATCGGGCATTCATCATCGTTCGTTGAATACATTCTACCACCAATGGAATCGGTTTCGTCATTAGCACGGTGGCTTTTGTTAGCTCATCTCTTCGTGGCTTTGTATATTGTTTACCATTAATGTTTTCGCATATTTCAAAATAATCTTTAGTCATTTCCCTTGCATTTTCGAGGCCGCGTTTCGCAAAATAAAATTTGATGTAAAACCAGGTTTTCAGTTGAAGTTTAACTGGAGAGTCACAGGGCATGCTACGAATTCGGCTAAGATCTTCCTTGTCAATCACAGCAGTGTGTTTTGGATTTGCTTTACCTTTTTTCAGTTTAGTTTTGACGGCCTGAAATATTTCTGCACTTCGCGCGAATTCCACATCTTTCATTATATCAATGCCACTGTCAAACATGCTGCTTAATACTCGGTTTAAACTATACCGGATAGAATTCATAGATCCGCTAGAATACTCAGTCCCGTCTTTCTTCTGACAAGAAGCGGAAAACTTTTCTAAAATGCAGGGTATTCAGTTCAGGTTTACTTATTTCTTTCAAGTTGGTTTTGTCGACGTTAATTTCTGATAAAAAAGAGAAAACAAAGCTGTGGTGCACTCGTCGAAATATGTAGTCTTTTTCGCAAACCGTGAAGATCTTAGTTCTTCCAATTAATCGTCATCCATAGTGAGAAAACGTTTTCGGTTTTCCATTGTGCGTTTCAGATAATTCGATACGTTGGCGTTCTATA
>JAUYWV010108719.1:0-12734 GCA_032274565.1 Nematoplana nigrocapitula
ACCCAGTGGTTCGAAACCTAAAAATCCTGGTAAGTTACCTTAGGTTCCTAAGAATCTTAGGTAGACTTATAAGTTATTACGATTCCTAGGATAACCTATAAGTGACCTTAGGTACTTACTAGGTGACTTATAAGTTCAATTTGGTAGGTAACCTACAATTCCTAATTAAAAACTTAGAAGTAACCTTAGGTAACTTATAAGTTTTTCTAAGAATTTGAGGTACATCTATTAGGTTATTAATAAAAGTTCATTTTACTTATAATTATGTACCCAAATAACCACAGAAGTTCAATGAACGTGCGTTTGACCACTTTTTAAAAAAATGGCGCCCTGATTTAAAGAAGTCAACTTAGTATTCATTTCACTATACCCATAATATGTTACTTTTATGCACAATAGATGAACGTCCGATAAACAATTTATACATTAAGCTTAATTTTTATTTATATACCAAAATGTTTATGTTTTCCGGCAATGTATTAAATCAGGCAGTTTATAGAATGTCTAATCAGTCTATAGAATGACTTTTCTACCAGCCAGGCAATGTATTGAAATTATCAGAAGTCAATACATTGCAGTGGCGCACCCAGGGGGCGGATGACCCCCCCTCCATGCTAGTTACGACTCTTTTTTAGATGCAGTTACGCCCCCCTTTCGGTCGAATGACCGGGGGGGGGGAGGTCATTCGTGTTCGTGTCTATATACTGCCTGAAATTAGCTCCTTATTTTTATCTTATATTATTATCTACTATTTATTGGCACGTATAGATAAATAATATTGTCATTTCTAGGGCTCAAAACTATGTTTAATCCGATCTCTATGATAGGTACGTAATCATTTAGATTATTAATGATATATTTGTATATAGCATATATTATATATAACTTAGGTAAATATACCGCAATCAACGTTGCATAAATATAAAACCCAAAGATACTTGATATAGGTAAGATGTGTCACTCACTACAAAAGTTGGCTATAAACGGAAAAATAAGATGGAGGATGGAAAATAAAATTTGATTAATCAACAGCACGCTATGAAATTACCTTGAAGAAATAATTTAGTTATCACTGGCTAATACGTACAATCCCTTATAAACCTTTCGCCGGATACAGACATAATATAGACAGACGCCGTGATTTAGCAATAGACATTTTAATAGTACGCATACAAAATTGCAGTTTAACTCAGGCAAACTTTGTGATAAAATTAAACATATTAGGGATCAAATAATTATATCATTTAATTTTCGATAATTTATAATTGCTATTCCTTTGTAGAGTTGCATGTCCAAACATTATTAATAGAGGTAGGCTACAAATTAAATAATATATACTTTTTATGCCATAAATTATGATATTTTTTATAAGAAATTACTTTACCGATAAACCAAAATGATTAAATAGTGTTTAAGTGGTTGAAATAAAATATACGGTTTTTATTCAATATTTATTTAATTTTGTGTTTTCGTGTTCTTATGCAAATGTATAAGAAGAGAAAAAGGCAATGTTATATTCGTCAGCAGCTAGACAATTCAGGTAAATATAATTTATATTTCATATTTAATCAGACCTGTTTACTTTTACGATTTAGGCGTAAAAAATTACAATTTAGGTTGTCTAATAACAATTTGGGGGTGTTATTGTACGATTTTCTAATTTTGTACTTCCATTTTTTGCATGTCTATGTTATACTTATATACACTCTTTTCCAAAATAAATTACACCATGAAGTTTTGTATTAAAATAAGCTAAAACATTCTATTTTGTAATAGCAATTACAATATAAATATTTAATGGATCATAGACATAAATAATTTTATCTGTATTTCCAGATTTTTGGTGAATCTGCTATCATGCCTGATTTTGGTTTTCCCATTAAACTTTTTGTTTGTCATTTATTTTGGAAAATAGTGTATTAGGCAGGGGTTAATTGATTTCTTATTAAGTGAGATTCTGCTTTAAAAAATCATAGTTGGTTGGACAGAAAGAAAAGACCAAATTTTTTATTATTAAATTTTTTAATAAAAAAGTGAATTTCTTAATTTTCTTATTGACTACAATTTTTAAGAGAGAAAAAACTTAGTCGGACCAACTACAAATTATTTTTGAGATTTAAAAATATATTGTATCAATTTTTAAATATTATTTACACATTAATGTTAAGTTAATAATAAATAATATAGAATAAATAATCTATTATAAATAAGTAATTATAAGGTAGCAGGTCAAACCGTACCCGTGATATACTGTACCTGCCACTAACCAGTAACCGTACCCAGGTGATTAGGTCAAATCATACCCATATCTTACATAATATTTTTAGGCGCTATTACACTTTCGCACCGGGTCTGAAAAAACAATTCTTACCAATTTTGAACTTTCAAAACGGCCGTCATATAATAAATAAATATAGCCTTTTTAAAGGCACCGTATTTAAACACATATAAAATAAGAATTAAATAGATGAAATAAAATAAATCAGAATTTCATGACCAAAACGTTAAAAGATATAATTTTGTAAAATATTCGATGAATTATTTATAAACTTTGAAGGTTATAATGCAATATAAAATTATTTTAGTAATAATACCTATTTCAAACCTAATATAGCATGCATAAATACCTATTAAACCTTGTTATCCTTTCGCACCACCCTATTTAAAATGTATTAAGCCTCATTATCCTTTCGTACCGCCCTATTTGAATGTATTAAGCCTCATTATCCTTTCGCACCGCTCTATTTAACGCCTATTAAACCTATTTTAAACCTCATTACACTTTCGCACCGCCCTATCTAACGCCTATTAAACCTATTTTAAACCTCATTACACTTTCGCACCGCCCTATCTAACGCCTATACTCTACCTGTACTCTACATTCCATACTTTTTTAAATATTTTTTTAATATTTAATGGTTTGACCTGTATTCAATTATAAATATATTTATTAGCTCAATGTTTGAAATTTTTATTTTAAAAAAATCAGAAAAATCAAAGTCGGCAAGTAAATAAATTTTACAAATACATATTGTAAAAAAAACTGATAACTCAACCACATACACAGTAACAATTCTTAGCAATTAAAGAAGTAATCTGGGTCACCTAGATTATAGTATGTATACATTTGTTCTATGCATCCAATTGTTTTTTCATTTAGATTTTATTATACAAAATGTTTGAAAATCTTCGGAACCAAATATGACAGGTGTATTTGTATATTCAACTGTTGCTACTGACTTTTTATTTTGTTTCGGTTTTGAATTAAAATGAATACATTATTTAAAATATATATACTGTGTTTCCTCTATTAGAACCTCTCGGGTTCTATTTTATTAACAATTTTTTGACTTGGGTTTTATTTAAAAACTAATTATAAAATGTATATAGGTATTATAAGGTATTATATTTAATCGGTATATGAATTTGTTTATTAGATAGGTATATAACGTTTCTTTACAATACATTGTTAAAAAATGTTTAATATACCTAGGCATTACATTCTAGGCCGGTTTTATTTTACTGTTAATTGGAGGCCCGGGTTCTATTTCATTTAACTTTTTTTGACCCGGGTTCTATTGGAGGCCCGGGTTCTAATAGAGGAAACACGACATTTATGTCATTCATGTTTGTGGTGGTAGATTTCTTAAAAATTCCTATGTTTATTTTTTTTGACAGTCTAAAATTTTATCATTCAGTTTCCATGGGCACCATGTAAATAGTAGTAATTAACTAAAGCAAACATTATAATTAAATCAAATTGTCCTATAAATAATGGTAGAATTGCCCATATAACCTATATTAATAATTATTTTGTTCATTTTTAGATTGCAGTAATACTTCATCAAGTCAAGATTCAGTTGATAATGATGATGAATCTCAACCAATTGACAATATCTTAAATGGTGAGTTTTGAACTATCATTACTATTTATCATTTTTTATCTATATAGACTAACACATGGACTTGTCTATTTTTTTAATAATACGAATTACATTTGTTATGCACATGCTTTAACTATGACACCCCGTTAACAAATGTTTTGATTATACAAATGTCACCCATTTTGCCCCCCCCCTTGGTGCGTGCGCACTATATGGATGGCCCCTAAGTTCAATGTATTTTTAAAGCTAGAGGTGAAAAGGGTAATCATTTTTATACTTAGACTAACACATATGGACTTGTCTATCTTTCAGAATTATCTTTGAATGATATCAATACTTCATTTTTGCCTGGAATCACTAATGGTGAGTTACTATTTATTGAACAAGTTGGATATTGTATGTTTGTATATGCAGATCATATATTACATAATCCAATAGTAATATAACATATGTAGATAAATGAATAAATGTGTTTGTGGTGGTCAGAATTTTATAAATTTCCTAATTTTATCTTGAAAATTATCCTAAATTAATATTGAAAATAATCCTAAAATTCCTAAATTTATCTTGAAAATAATCCTACAATTATTTAAACAAAAAATTGTTTGACTGTGGGAGGCCTGATTATGACACAAGAGTCATTTCAAATTTGTATAATGTGTATATGCTGTTATCCATATAATTATAGTAGATTAATGATTTATTTCAGGAGCCAACCAATTTCGATGTTCTACACCAATTCCGGTGCCTGATGAACTGGAGGATGTCTTACCAGATATCAATGACAATGTGTCTAGTAGCAGTGATGATAGTGATCATGATGTACATATTAATTGTAGATTATCTAAAGCAGAATTAGGTAATAGACTTTTAGGTTTACAAAGTAAACATCAACTTACACGCAGAGCTTTGATGGATATCATTACATTTACAAAGGACATTTTGCCAGCTGATAGTGATGTGCCTACCTTTTATGAACTCAATAACAAATCAAAAGCTCAGTCTGATAAGTGTATTCAACATGTGAAAGCAAAGGATGAATTTATGATCTTTGATGTAGCTGAACAAATTAGAGACATTGTTCAAACTAATTTATCTCGTATGTCACATGTTGATGGTACAACACTACGTCTACTTTTGCATATTGATGGAGGTACCTTGTTCAAATCACCACTTTTATCTTTATGGCCGATTATGATGACTATCATTGATTTGCCGGAGGATATTGCAAGCTTATTCAACAACATCATCATTGGAGCATTGTGGGTTGGATCAGGTAAGCCCACATGGGATGTATATCTGACATGTTTTGTAAATCACATGCATATAATGCTTTCACAACCTTTATACATCTTTTCTGGAGATTTGGAAATTTCATTTAATGTATGCTTCGGAAAATTTGTGGCTGACATGCCAGCAAAAAGTGCTGCATTAAATGTCATCCAGTTCAATGGTTACTATGGATGCCCAACATGTAACCATCCAGGTATACATATCAACAATCGTCACCTGTATAAACCACTGGCCTTTGACCTTCGAACAGAAGCATCACATCATGCTGACCTGATGAATGCTCCAAGCCATGGAGTTAAAGGGCACTGTGCTTTTGAAAAAATCCTGACTTTGCCAACATCGATCATAATTGACTACATGCATCAAGTGTGTCTTGGTGTAGTAAGAACTCTTTTTTTTAGTTGGTCTTCTGTCTTTTCTGTCAATGAAAAAAATCAGATTTCTGAATCTCTCCTCCAAATTGTTGTCCCTCATAACTTTCTGAGAAAGCCGAGATCTCTAAGTGAAGTGAAACAATGGAAAGCGTCAGAATGGAAAAATTTCTTTTTATACTATGCGCCTATCGTTCTTTTCGAAATTCTGTCCAGTAAGCATTACAATCATTTTCTCCTCTTTTCAACTGCCATTTATCATCTTTGTGATGCACAGTCGCCAACTACGATCGAAGAAGCAGGTCATATGTTAACCTTATTTCACTCCAATTTGGGTAACCTCTATGAGGAGAATATCTATTCATTTAATATGCACTCACTCCTTCACCTTGCTGATCAAGTTTGTAAACATGGATCCCTGACACTATTTTCAGCCTTCCCCTTTGAAAGTGCAATTGGTAAACTTGTTGGTTATGTCAAGTCAACATCATCACCCTTACAGGAAATATCTGATAAATTTTTTCGTCGAACACATTCCAAATGTCACCAGTCTCTTACATCCAAAGGTATAGGGCCCTCTTCAGCCTTGTCAGCTGAACTGCACCAATCTTGTCCAGACAACATGAATCCAACAGTTTCCTACCAGCGCTGCTACCACAATGGCAAGGTTTTCCATACACAAAGATATGACCGTCATTCCAGTAGATCCAGTAGTTCTGTTGTCTCTACTAAATCTGGTGAATGTGGACAGATAAAGGATATTGTTCAAACCATAGATGACTCTTTATTTGTTTATTTATCTCTGTATGAGTCAAGTTCAGATATTTTACCAAAAACTGTATCAAATTTTGCTGTCAATACACATATTTATTCGTGTACTGTTACAAATCAGAACATTTGGTTACCTATTTCTGATATTGTTTCAAAATGTGCTTTATTGGTATCATCTAAACCACCTATATTTCACTGTGTGAAAATGTTGCAGCGTTTTGAGCATGACTAACTGTTTTACACATCTATTTCTGGTAATGTTTCAATATGTGATTTATTACCAACCGCCTATATTTTACTTTCAAAATATTGCAGTGTTTTGAGCATGACTAACTGTTTTACACATACATATATTAGAACAGTGTTGCTGCAATTATGCACATTTTCCTGGTTATGTTTCCTTTCATGACTAAATCAATGCCATTAAGACAAACTATGATATGTGTAAATTCATGTTTTTTTCAGGAAAGCAAAAACTATTTGTTTTCTTATACAACTAGTATTATCATGAAAATTCAGTATGACCAGCTATTTTAAAACATGCCTTATTTCAATTTAGTTTATGAAATCATTCATGCTTCCTATTATATATTTATGTTATGAATCTAAATTGATCAGAAAATACACATAAAATAGTTAGACTTAGTGGCATTAACATAAAAATAATTACTGACTATTATCTTCATCCATATATGTATTATAGATCTGCCGTCCAATGCCAAACAAGCATATCCGCCAATTAGTTATTTTTTAGTTAAAAGCATTTTTACATAAGGTTTACTTAGTTGTATCATAATCTGTGAGAGAAAAAGTTATTGTTTGGCATTGGATGGCAAAGATAGACTTTGCACTGATATATGATTTATAGTATTTACCTATAATAAAGTCTGAAGGTCCATAAAAAAGCATTATATAGGCAGGTATGGGAATTTTTGGCTCCGGAATTATAGTTCTTTCTTTTTAGTTTACATGGGTGGTGTTTCATACCAAAATGAACTGTGTTCTGTTGTTAATTAAAGTAGCCCAATCTTCAATTTTTTAACTAAAACTTGTATGAAATATATAATGATGGATGACCCCCAGGCCCCTAAAAGTGTACTCCGGTTTTTATATGTTACTTTTTTCTCATGCCTGGATAGGAGACACTGAAATATACCCACATACCCAATTATATGTATCATACCTAAGTTGGATATCGCTTTATGTATATTATGTCCATACTTTTGATAATAATAATACCTATAGCTAAAATATTTTATATGTACAGTCATGGCCAAAAGTTTGAAATCATTAAAAAAATATATATATCATAAGATGTAAAAGAGTTGTAGCCATTTAATTAGATATGAAAATATATGTAATTTGCTATATGACTCCAAACTCGTGGCCATGCCTGTAAAATATTGTATCCTCATAATTATTTATATTTTATTTTATAACTTGTGTAAAGAGGTCATGCCCAATGTTATGTGGTATTGTTATATATAGTGCATTCCCCCATTGTTAATTGTACTATTGACAGTTAAACTATATATTTTTGTATACTTTGTGGTCACCCACTCCTTTCAACTTGCATACTTTGTGCATGGCCCCAAAGTTGAAATATTTTTGCATTTTTTTATAACTGTAAAAATATATATGTATAAATTTTGTTTCATAACTGTAATAATAAATATCTATATTTTCCAAACATTGTTTAATTTTTAATTTAATTTGAATGGTAATAATATGCATTATGTTTTTGTGGTTATTAGCTTTACAATTATATAAAGTATGTTGTACATAATAATTTTACTGATAAATAACAAAACAAGGTTATTTCATTGGATGGAAACCAGAAGAAGACAACTTTATGGACAATACTTTAATGTATATTAATTTATCTAACAAAAAAGTGGTTACTATTCTATGTTAGATTCATTAGCATAAAATGTTATATTTGTTTTAATTCACAATATCTATTAAATTTTCCTTATCATGCTTAATTTAAATGGTTTTGATAGTATTGTCTTATGAAAAATGTGTATCTGAAAATTGATATGATACAATGATAATTATTTCAATTAATATTATTTATTGTAAACTAAAATATTTTTACATCTTTTACTTTTTTTATAAACAAATTCCCTTTTTTAAATAAGTTCACTTGTTTAAAGAGACTTGTACAAACTAAAGCCCCACTTCCACTACGGCAACTAGTTGTGACAACTACCCCCCTGTTTCCTCTATTAGAACCCCCTGAGTTATATTGGTTTATTGTGTGCTTTATGTTTCAGATTATGGCGTGTTCACGAACAGTTAAGACGACTAAGAGATTTTATGAGTCGAGTTTGGAAGAGGCATACATTTTTTATTTCGCAATTGATTCATCATACTTGATTTTGAAATCAAATAGTGCTTCACTACCATCAGGTTTTAGTGGAGATGAAAAATTTGTTGTCCTGAAACATAAATCGGACAAGTATACTGCTCAATTGATTGCAGGGGGTTCCATGTTAGAAATGGAGAAAAAAAGGAAACGCCTTGAAGTCCGGCTCCAAATGGATGACTCCATCCATTCCTTTAATTTTTTGGACAATAGTAATACAGTTGATGACATGTCCTGTTCTGAGTCAGTCAATCATTCTGTTATAATTAATACTAATTTAGATGCCTCTTCTGAAACTCATCCCCCCATTTCTCCTGTTCGTGAAAACCCACCTCCCCCTGTTCCTATGTCTGGTATCCATCGCTCTACTGCCAGTACGCCATCGAGACCACTTGAGGGTGATGCCTCTCAGCTTTTTGTAAGTATTGATAGTATACAGTGCTGCCACTCTGGCTTTTTTGTTTAATTGTTCCTTGTTAATTTATTATTGTGTATTCTCAGCATTATTATACTTTAAAAAATGCATTCTGGTAATGATTTTATAGATTCCATGCATTTATTGATTCTACATCTAGAATTTTCTCCCGGATTTCTAACAACATTATATTTGACCCAATTTTATAGAAAAATGTTATCATTGTTAATTTAGGGGCAAGATACGTTACTTGCTAGTGTCAGTAATTAAATAATTGGTGTATTTTCATTAATTTTTTTAGGATATTCAGCACAACATGATGGCTGAAATTCGAAAGATGAGACGGGCGATAGAGAAGCAGGACCACCATTTGCAACAAATGGCTAAGGATATAAAGCAGGTAATAAATAAGATACCCCTTTTCTCTATCTGCCTTCTCCTTTTTATTTATAATGTGTGTTGTTATAATACAATTCATAGTATTGTAGGTACGAATGGTTAACAGAAGCCCTAATGATTGTTAACAGAAGCCCTAATGATTGTTTGATGCTTCTAAAGATATTTAATAACATAGTATACAGGTACAATTATTGCTACATTTAGTTGAGCAATTTTAAATATTTTTAGATACTCCACCACCAAATAAATATTTTGTATCCACCCCTGAAAATAATATTAGTTATGACATTGATTTTCCCTCTTTTTGTGACAATTTGGTTTTCATAAAAGGAATTTTCACAGAAATTAATTAACATTTTTATTGGTGGATTTTTTCCCCCTTCATGTTACAGCTGAAAAAAGAAAGACCACAGCCTCTACAACCGGATCTAAATGAGATCGAACCAGTTGTAAGTTATTGTTAGAGTATAATACAGTTATTCCACACCATAGTTCAGTTAAGGCACCACTTTTAATATACGAAACCTATACTTTAGTAAACAATTAACTGTTTCTCGATTTTTTGTATTGTTACTAAAAGTTGCATGATATATGCGGGCCTACCACTGCTCCTACACTACTCTAAAATTCCAAAAAATCCCCCAAAAAATACCAGTCATTATTTTTTCTTCAATTTTATGATGCGTCTCCACTCAGATTTTTCATTCGATTCGACAATCGATTTTTTAAAATTCCCAAAATTCCTTTTAAAAAAATTTGCTTTGGGAGGCCGATACGGTTATATGCCGAGCGTAAATTAAGCAATACTTTGACCATTTACACTTTGGATTATTATCTAATATTTCTATTCATTTGATTTCTTTGACCCCTTATGTATATTCAATTAACGAAATATGAAATCTGTTTCTTTACAGTACTACAATGAAGTCAATCTTTGTGATGTGCCGGCCTCTAGACCCACTCTTCTAAGTCTAGCGCTTGCAGACAAGCTGTTCACCAAGGAAGAGCTTCGGACATACCGGCTCTCTCCTCAAAAGAAAACCAACAATGGAAGACCTGGTTTTCCTGTCCACTGCCAGGAACGTGTCAACTTACTAAAAAGTATGCTTTAAAAATAATCACAAAGTTTTACTCGTGATAATAATGGAGGTAGATATCAGGGACGTAGCCAGTATAGGGCGCGCACTCCCCTTCTCTGGAAAGTGAAAACAAAAGTTGAGGTGTCAGAGTATATAGTAGTTGAACTTGAATGACCTGGGGCTGGTGGGAGGTCATTCGTGTTTGTAGTGGAGGTCCACTTCAGGAAAAAGTGCATACCCTCGACTTGGATATTACTGCTAATGTACCAGTATTGTTGCCATTTATTTTAGATGCATTATTGAAAATGATTCAACAGCTTTTTATTATCCCTTCATCAATTATTTTTTGTTTTTCACTAATCGATAATTTATGTTTGAGATTCCGCGCATTATCTGACTTATTGTCCTGTATTCAATGATACTTATATCATGTCTTCTTTGTCTTAAATACTTATGTACACCTCGTCAGTTATTAGCTAAATTGGGATAATTCTCGAAAGTAAATATAATCTCTAACTCACAACTTCAATTGCGTCTCATTAGCACAGGCTGTGTACACAATTTACCTGCTATAGTTAGTGTGTGTATGTATTTATGTATGTATACATATAGCCTTATCTTTCTTTATCCACTTTATAACGCAGATACATACATAACAAAAGCATGAATCACCCTCTGTCGTTTAATATATGAACAACCAATAATGCGACGCATTATTTATAAGAATACCATACTTAATATATGTATAGTCCTTTAAAAAATGACGCAGTATGCATTAAACGATATATTGACTAAGTATTAGACCCATTTTACTAGGAAAATTCTTATTATAAAAACAATAAAGTAAAAATATAATAAAACAGCCAACTAATGTCACTGTCATTATATAGATCTACAATTATTGTTTCTGCATGAGCCAACCACTACATTTCAAGTAATAATTCATTAGCCAACCGTTTGGCACGCTATGAAATTTGAATTGCAATGCCGTTAATATGTTGTTTATCCCCTTATTATGGGGTTCTATTAACATAACTACAGGCCTATCAATAAATATTACGACTAAATCTGGTTTACATACCAATAGATATAATGATTTTAATGTTGTTTTAATTTGTATGATTATAATTTTACATCTAATTTTTTCCAGGAGTCATCAATCTGAGATTTCCAAACGGATGGGCTGAAGCAAAGTTGGCCTTTAATCAAAAAGGTTTGGACCTGGTTAAACTCAATAAAACTGTACCCGCAGAACCAACTGTACCTCCTGCAGAACCTATTGAGTGAACCCCCGGCCCCCCTTACCATATTGCTAAACTTTTCATATAAAGCCTTATCCAGTCATGAACCTGTATTTGTGGTGGTCAGTAAATTGCATACATGTTATTGATTTACAATTTCCTAACATTATCTTGGGAAGCCTGATCTATCTAATATGTATACACAAACGTAAACATTCTATAGTTAGCAAATGATTCCTTTTTTATGTTATACATACTTGATTACTTATTTTTATATTGATTCTCAACCTAAAAAGAACATTTGACTTTTATTATATATAATATTCTTCCTATCATAACATACTTAAGTGTACAAACCTTAGTAAATGTTTTACAGGACACGAGTCCGAACCAGTAAATATGTGATTTTGCGTCTATTATTTAATATGTTTCTTATTGTTGAAACTTATAAAGTGTGTACATATTTTACATACGAAAAATAATACATTTATATTACATTACCTGGAAATCGACCTATTCTTTCTTGATTCATGATGTTTTATACATTCTTAAATCCATAAATGCCTAATATTCCTATATAAATTTAGTAGGTTACCTAAAATTCATATAAAAAAATTGGTAGGTTACCTACAAGGTCTGGTCAAGACTTTAAAGGTTACCTAAAAGGTGCCTAAGATTCCTATAAAAATTTAGTAGGTTACCTACAAGGTCTGGCCAAGACTTAAAAGGTTACCTATAAGGTACCTACGATTCCTATGAAAACTTGGTAGGTTACCTAAAAGTCCTATAACAACTTGTTAGGTTACCTACCATTCCTATGAAAAATGTCTAGGTTACCTAGAAGGTCTGACCAAGACTTGAAAGGTGACCTATTAGGTATCCTTCTAGGATATTTAAGTTTCGAACCACTGGG
>JAUYWV010108730.1:0-12734 GCA_032274565.1 Nematoplana nigrocapitula
TTGAGCCGACAATACGCTTCATCAGGATGATGGATAAATTATTTGATATCTTAAATTCCCATTCTCCGTATGGCAAAAATTCAAAGCGTGACTTGTATCGGAATAAGGTTGCCGAAACCCATCAGATTTTTAAAGAAACTGAAGCAGAGTTGCGCGCTCTTCAGGATGTTAATGGTAACTCGGTACTAGATGGAAAACTGCAGACCTTTTGTAAGGGGTATATCTCAACAATGCGCTATGTATTGCCTCTCTTGCAGGATCTTTATTCTGAGCTGATATGAAGTACCTACTTACCTATCGCCTCAGCCAAGATGCTCTAGAACACTTCTTTGGTAATTTGGGACTCCGTGGTGCTTGGTGTCAAAACCCTACTGCACTTCACCTCATAGGCAGCTATCGAGCCCTATAAGTACGACTTATGAGGTTTGCCGAAAATCGAAACTGTACAGAGTTGGTATAGGTGGAGGAGTCTGCGGAGGTCATTGTACCAGAAGAAGAGGAGCGTTCCCGTGACCTAGTTGCAACTTTGGCTTCTGATACACCGTCAGAATTTCGCGAGAATGTGTATCTGTATGTTGCTGGATGGGTAGCGCGTTCACTAGCAAGGACATTAATTCTTTTTAATTTAATATTTCTTTAATTTAAATTTAATGTTCTAAATTTGTTATGTTAAATTTATGTTCTGTAATCTGTGGAGTATTTTTGTGTTTTTAATTACAGTCTAACCTCATTATCTTGCAACAGTCCGTATGGGGCAACTGTTTGGCGAGTATGGCGAGATAACGGAAGCGCTCTCACAGCAGATCATCTTGTTGCCAATGCCACACCTCGACTTGAAACGCTGCAGCCATCCGTTAGAGTACTGGAAGTCGGTGATGATGCCTAGTTCATTTCCAAAGTGCTTGGCTTTCTCACGCAAAACAGCATCAGTCATGACGGCATTCTGCGACCGTACTGTCGTGAACCACAGCTGAAGTGCCGTCTCCAGATTGGAATGCTGTCCAAGTCGCAATTTCATTGAGCCACTGGGACCATCATTTCGCATCCACTTCTCTTTACTCGCTATGATATCCCCCACACTTCTCCGGCTAACAGTTGACCAAATTTCGCACTAAACACAGTAGCAATTTCCTGCTGTGTCTTTGATGAATTTTTCGTATAATAAACGCAGCTTTCCTTTTTTTGTTCAGCATTAAGACAAAACAATTTTCGCTTCAGCGACATCGTCAGACAAACTACCGTGATTAGATTAGGCGTGCTGAGATTGGCCAACATCTGCAGACAACCGCTCCTTCTCAGAGTTGGTCGAGCACACAAAAGCTCTAACCCTGTCTAGACAACATAGAATAGCTGACTCTGCGACGCTTCTGATTTAACAACGCAATGCAAGTGTTTATACGCAGAGCTGTATTGTGTTTGGTGACATAACGAGCACAGTTTACATCTAGGCACTCATCTTAGCATGACGGGGCGAGGGTCCGGTGGCGATTAATGAGGTAAATAACATGGCAGGAAATCCGTCCTGGTACTTTCCGTGGCGAGATGACGAGGTTAGACTGTATATTCTCGATCAGTGATGAATTTGTACAGGTGACCAGTGGGACGCTAGCTAGATCAGCTGTGTGTTCCCCGCGCCCTACTGGATGGGAAATGCGGGTCCAAGACGAGAAACAATTACAAACCAACTTCTAGACGTCGGTAGTCAATGCGAACAAACCGTGAAGAAAACAAAGTTGAATGAATGCAATGATGGGATGTGACGTTCACAATTCGGTTGCCAGAGTTACACACGTCTTCTCGGGGTGTGTTCACATGTCGGCAACTCCATCGACGCGAGGAATCTGAAAGTACGCAAAACGTAACAGCGGGTTGGACGATCGATTTATATATAACTGGTCTTCAAATTTTATCAAAACACACAGAGCGGCGAGTGGGCTGCATTGAGCATTTTTTGGCTAGACCATTGAAAGCTATTGATAATCAGTATGACGCTGTTCCTCGAAATTATCTGGTGCAGGATATTAAAGTTTGTCTATTTATGGGTCAGTTTCTGCTATAGCGATGCAGCGGTCCCGTTGAAGATAAGGAACAAATTTAGCAGGAATTAAATCCATTCACATTGGCATACAACTTCGTTCTATAAAGTAAAATGCTTGATTTTCTTTTAAACTAAATCAAATGACCAGAAAACACATCAAAAGGATCGACTCTTTAAAATGTGAAGAACATCAAGGCGAGCTTGCAAAAATTAATTTTCTCTGGTTCTCTGTTCTCGCTATCTCCTCCTAAACTATCAATCGGAGAAAGATTTTGAATGACTGTGCTGTTTTGGGCATCTATTTTGTCCACTTGAGTTGTATTTGGGTTTAAAAATGCCGCCAATTATGAAGTTTTGCAAATATCTCCTACTATATGTATACTGCTCAAAATAAGCAGTATGTGCTCCTCTGTCGGTAAAATTATAAATAATTGCTACAATGATGACGCCACATAGCATCAATCCGCGTGCGCGCCAGACAGTCAGCTGCATCGAAAGCTGCATAGCGCGGAGAGGACGTACACTGCACGAGGCCGGCAGAAGACTGACTGAAGGAGGAGGTGGTGGCAGCCGACAAACCTGTTATAGTCATTATCCATTCAAATCTGACAACTGGCCATTAAACCTCATTTTATAAATTATTGTTCTTATCTTTCAACAACAGTCTATATTTATTCTTCTGTTAATACTTGCACACAACCTCACCACATGTTTTTGTGTGCTTTACACTGGCTGACTGATTTCTGACAATGGTGCAGTTGAAAGATTGTACGCGGTGTCAGACAATTGTAAAGAAAACGGAGCGGAAATACGTTCAATATATTTCATCTTTGTCGGTGTTGCGTTTGTACTGTATGTCCGCCACTTTATCTTCAAAATCGATTTTCACAGGAATTAGTGACCGATTACAGTTTTGTATACAATGACGCGATTAATGGATAATTCAGACGTCTGCCCCCTAAGCAGTTAGTTATATACAGCAATTAGTCAACTTTTTTCTTTCAACCGATAATATAAATCTTGAAAATCGATGGAGAAATACTCGTTTATTACATGTTTACGTTCTTATTATAAGCTGTCAATCCTGATAATAAGATGCAGAAATACTCGTTTATTACATGTTTACGTTCTTATTATAAGCTGTCAATCCTGATAATAAGGCTTCTATTTTATTTTACACTACAATTACACCACGCACAGTTGTAATACTGTACTGAGATTATTGAAGTTTAAATGATAATCAAAGCAAGCAGACAGACATTGGACGGGACGAGGACGCATCATTGCACTCACTGCTCCTTGTTCAACTGCATGGGCAATCCTCCTACATCTCATATGGAACGACAAACGCAGAGCTCTTTGCAAAGCACTGGACATGCATAACCTTTTCAACACACTCCTTCCGCACTTGCCTGATCGCAAAAAAATTGAAGGTTAAATCTACGAAAGTTATCAATTTTGTGGTGCCAAAAAAAATCCCCACAGCCGATAATAGTACTGAGAATTTATTATAGGATTTGAGTAAAATTAAGCACTACCACGAAGAGAACCGCGAAAATTTTCATATCTCGAACAAACTACAATTTTTAAAGTACAATAGCCAAAGAAACCTTTCCTACAAATAACTAGCTACTTTATAAAATAGCGGATCATCCACTCACGTAATAAAATCATTTCCAACAATTTGATCGTTCGCCTTGTATAAAATAATTTACAAAATACATATATTACTCAAGAGTAGTACACTCAAATTTTATTATATTTTTAGAAAGAGGGGAAATTGTAAGGTTTATACTGTTGAACGAAAGGCAGCTCAAGCGTTTCAATTATCCCATTGATGATAGAAAGCACCGACGGCGGAGCGATATTTCGTTGGGGGGCACCTGTTCGAAAGGGGCGCATAGTTATCATTGAGGGGACGCCACGTCCACGAAATCTAATTTTCTCTAGTTTAACTTTGTACTTCGAGGGGGTACCATGTGCACTAAAGATTCTTTTCTCTAGTCTATCTTTGTAACTAGAGGGTGCGCCATTTAACTAAAGTGAAACTCGTTTCGACTAGTCATTTTTCAAGTCAAAGGGGCGCTTTCTTCTATTTAGTAGAGATGGGTTATTCACGCAGTTTTTTCCAAAGGGGCGCAAATGTCTTTCTTGGATTTGGGGAGGAGCACTTTGTATGGGGTGACCCCTCATCTTCATGATTGGGGGGACCTGTGTCCCCACCCGGTGCCTCCGCCAGTGATAGACAGGATGGAAAAGTGAAAATTAGCGACCGACTGCCAACAAAGATCAATGCACTAAGGTGGAAGCAGTTCGTAGGACAGAATAGAGAAGTAGAAGCAAAAGAATACCTCTGCGGTGAAGAACATGCTGCATATGGTCAGTTAGTTTTCCATATTATTTTATGGGTGCGTAAATACTTCAGATGTTATTTAATTTCTGTGGGATCATTTTGAAGGGTTTATAAACTTTTCCAAGCGACATGACATAGTTTCAACTAATACACGACCTTGATCGCCTCTTATTTGAGAAGAGATCCCATATTGAACTAGAGACAACCACTGTAGTTCTTTAAGATAAGCTCGCTGTATAGCAGTCAACAGGTTATCTAATATTTTGATTGAATTTGTACAATTGTACACAAATAGTTTAAAATACTATACGCGCTACTAATTTAAAATGGAGTAATATAACTATATTTACAGTATTTTATAAACAATAATGTCTAGTATATAGCTTTTCAACTCCTAGAAGAATAGTTTTGAACTATAATCACTGGTGCAAATTTCACGTTTAATATTTCTAAACGAGATAGCATACTTTACCCTTGAACTTGGAGTGACAGAGAAGTTCGTTGCTACCAATTTTAGAAACATAAAAACAATGCAAAATTAGCACTAGGTGCACAATGAATTTTGTTTATATTGATTTTTCAGATGATAAAGTGGTACTGCACATGTAAAGATAGAATTATACCATTTCTAACTATCTGATTGAATCTAGTCACTGAGCGACGTATAGTTTTTATTAAAATGTACTTAATAATGTTTGTTTACGTAGTGCCAAGCGAAATACGAGATTTAAATCGATGTACGTTTAGTGACATCGTATTATGTGGAATATATTCATGCTGTTGTCAGAGAATTTCTAGATTGTTCAGTAGTTTTTAACTCAACTGTCCAAATAGCAAGCTTCACAGATGTCCAATTTGGCCTACTGGAAACACTAATCCCTTTGATAGTCTTTCGACTTTAATTTAGCTTTGCATTGCTCTTTTTGTCTGTGTATTTTCTCTGGCATGTTTTATTTAAAACAATTTTGTACTTTGGTATCAAATGAAAGTTGCCCACTTTATTGAAGTCGATACTAGAAGTCTTACAAAGCTGGAGACGGATTTCAATAGCTAACTGATCTTCAAATTAATAATGATTTATACAACTTCGGTAAAATAAAACTTGGAGCCACGAAGAAATAATCGATCGAGAGCGAAAACAATCGGAATCGATAATTTTCCAAGGATTATAAAGCCTTTTGCACAACTTGTTTACGTGATTGGTTTTACGCTTGGCAAGCATGTATTAATTACTGTAGTTGTCGATGATTATATTAGGATTAACTTCATTATCATGATCCACTCTTCTTTATTATATTATCTGCCTGCTGACGTAATATACAAATGTTATACAGTATTTGAATTTTCCATGATCTGTAGTTGTACAGACTGACTAAAGTTAAAACAGATTAATTATATTTTTATTTAGCGCATGAAATTAGCTCCATCAGTCGTATTAAATTATTTCGATGTGGTCTGATTAGTTAATTTTATGATAATAACATACAATTATGAACATTTGGCAATGATCGAAAACTAGATTAGTTCACACAATTTTGTAATGATTTTGTTATCAAATAACACAGATACCATTTAAAAATCGAAGAATTCGTTTTTACGAAATATCCACATGAAAATCTATGTCTTGAAGAGAATAAGATTCTGTTATAGATCTTGTAAAAACAAAAAAATAAGCTTTTTGGTAACCAAAAACGAAGAGGAAGTGATAAGATTCACTGTAGTTGAAAAGAGTAAGAATGGCCGAGAAGCGTCTGGATGGATGAATTGAAGGATTTGAGAGAATTACTAACACAGGAACAGTTGTAAAGGGAAAACACTGAATCCGATATAGAGTCTATGATGAATTTCCGTAGCCTCCAACGTGTCGGCCGAATAGAATACTCAAACTCAGGCAGCAAATTGCCAAGAAATGCGATGATTGTGATGTATCTTTGACTCGAAAGGAATTTTCCAGAAGGCCTTGCACAAGCTATATTCCGCCAAGATGTCCCGGTATTTTACATCAAACTTGACTTAAAAGGCTCAGTGAACCGAATAGTCACAAGGCAGTTGAATAAAATCAGTATGCCGATAAAGTTGTTATTCTCTTAAATGCTGCCAAATTTATCTCTCAACTTCATTAGCCAAAGAAAACATATGGAACGTGTTATTGAAATGAGTTATTTTTTAATAAGTTTTCCCTGTACAATTTTTACATTGTTTGTACATCAGATTTGATTTCTCTTAAGTATCCCTGCTATGCATATGCCGTTTCTTTTGCTACAGCTTTCTCTAAATATATAAAAGTACACAAAGTTAAGATATGTCATTGTCCTTCCAACCACAACACCGATAGGCTGAAGGTGTATAAAGAAGGCAAGATCCGCGAGGAGGAAGAGAAGATCCCGAAAATTGACCTGATCAGTCTGAGGAGATTCAGGATTGGACACTGCACGGAGCTCCGCCAATATGATTAGCGCATAGGGAAGACCGACTGAGATACCTGCAGGCTGTGCGAAGAAGCGCCCGAAAATTGCGCCACCACCCGCAACCGGAGAATGAAGTGGAAGATAGAGGCAACAACTGACATGGTTAACAAATCCACCAAGGTTGCAAATTTTTGGAAGAAATCCAAGAAAAAACTGGGCTGTTGAACGACGACGACCACAACACGGCGTATACACCCTAACTTAACTTTAACCTGAACAAATACATTAAATGAGTATGTACTTTTCTTCCAAGTAGGTATTTGTTGGGTTAAAATACGTGACACAAATAGTGAGTACTGTTACTATTGAATTACAGGGTAATTGTAGTATTCGTCGTTCGTTTAGTAAAATCTTTTTGACGGTGACAGCTCAGTTCGTCGATCAATGGCAATATTCCTTTTATTCCAGTTGTCTTGACAGGATTGTGAAAGATGCACCAAAAGAAACGAAAGCTGCTGAGTGGGATTTGTGAAGAAATAATTACGTACGTAAAATTAGATCAGTCTTTCACAGAAAGTAAGAAATACAATTGAGAAATGTAGTTGACATGTGAGAATTAAATAACTTATTTATGAGCAGAAGCAATTTTTACATTGTCTGTTTCTTTTGGCTGCTTTTTATTTTTTTGGTCAATTGTTTGTTTTTATTGTGTTCCAGGGCCAGTCTCGGCTCTATAGGATGCAGAAAATCATGTTCTGTCCTAGTATAAAGTCCTTCCGTTGATTAGTGTCAAATCAGCAGATGGCCGGGGGTTCAGATATGCGGTGCCTATAATGGATTAGTCGATGCAATGCCTCTGATATTGAATAGTTGATAATAGTCTGCTCTGATTGCGTAATTTATAGCTCATCGGCAGTAATGTTCCCATAAAAATTACTGATCGTATGTCTCATAGTGAAATACCATATCTTGAAGAAAACGTTTTGAAATTATCGCCAGTGTCACGAGTGTCTTTCAATATATTTTAAATGTTGGTGCGGGAAATCTCACTTTGAATTTTAGATCGCCTTTGGCGGTGCTGAATTTAAAGTTCCTGCAATTGATTAACAACACAAATTCAGCCCCTAATTCCTAAAGGTCTTCTCTAGTCTCCCACTCCCGGTAACTGCCCAAACCGTTCGATTATTATTTAGCTATCAAAATTCCCAAATATGAACAGATGTTTCCGGGACTGCAAAAGTAACCCGTTTGGCAAAAACAAGATTAGCTTTTCGTCTCAATTAAATCAGATGCGTTTTGTTTTAACAGATAATTATTGACGTCATACTGGTAAGTATTAGCTTTCAATTGCATCAACCTTCTGGCTTAGTGCCTGCATACGCCACAAGCACCAGACTACAAAAATACTAATTATATGTGGATTTCATATAACACCCATTATGTAAGCATAAATAAAGAAAGCGATGTCCTTGCTGCTTTTCATCTCAGGTAACTCAACTGAGTCATTGGGTGCTTCTAACAATTGTTGCACACAATAGCCGATTTGGGGTTGACCAAAAAATATTTGAAAGTAAGGACATTAAAGAATTTACAAAACGGAGAATTCTCACTGAAATGCTCTGGTTGTTTGGAAACATCACATAATTTTCTACTATACCGCCACACGTGATTTTATTCACCTGCTACATACAGCAACGCCATGCTTTAAAAGCGTATACATGTTCTTTTTCAAATTCGCTTGAAAAGGTGGTCGGAAGACTCTTCATAATACCTTGCTGAATACCCCAGTTGTTGCTTGCTTTTAAATGAAATCATGATACCGTATTGGCTTCTCTGTCTAGCTATAGTGTTCCTGTAGAAGACATGTGACTGTCAAAATTTTATATATGCTTATGTATACTTATAATATGTTCAAAATCACTGCCTTTCTATTATGGTTCGTATGTACAGAACGGCTGCGTCCACGCGGAATTTTTAATACACTAAAGCACTGAGATGACAGTTTTGATTTTAATCTTATTCTTTATGAATTAGATACATTTAGTAATGATTAGCTAGTCCAGTTTTTATTAAAAGCAAACAGGACAACCCTGCCATCATGTCCTGCTGTCCGTTTTTAAATCCAGAGTCGAGGCATGTGCTACATGCCAAATTAAGGTTAAGTCGTTGTCTGAAAAGTAGTTAACTTGTCTGCGGTTATTGTTTTTAATGTTATGCAAATTTAATCCACTTGCACTGTGACGACCGATGTTTTTAGGAACAGTTCCGCTTAGCGCGGAAAGCCACTAATGAATTTTGAAGGACGTTTCTCCTCTATAACAGAGCAGATGTGTAGCTACTGCTATATATATTAGGTGGGAGTTATTGGCACTGTCCACACATCTGGAGAGGAGGGAGAAGAGAACGGTCCGGGCTTGTCCCAATGCAGACGGTCCCTCTGTAGCAGCATCACAGCAGACACTGTCGTGTTCATCTATTGTGTCGTATGGCCAGAATTCACATTAGATAAGAGTCATATGTGGAAGATTAGGCCCCATTTTTACGAGTTAATGGAAACACAATTGCTCCAGATAAAAATTGTGACACGCTGGCGAGTAAGATTAGATGTGCGTGCTCTGCAAATCTTGACTTTCATCGTACAGAATACAACACCAATAGGCGCTCAGATCAACCCGTATTTAGTTTAGACCACATTCATCTCTTAAATTTTTTTGATTGGACTAGTTAGAATTACAGTTGCTGTAGCTGAAGAAGTCTAGCTATTAAACAAAACTGAATGCCCTATTTGGAAATTCGACTGTCTCTCTTTCTTTAAAATAAACAAAAAATTGTGTAGTTATTTTTGCACAAGATAGATTCAACTCCTAAAATCTGTAAAGGCAAAGTTGGCGCTATTCCAGATATTATTCGCATTGATAAAGCAAAGGTCCACCACACCAGCTTTCTAAATTACGGCGAACTGCCCAACTAAAACAGATATACACACTCACATTTGAAAATGGTATGTATGATCAAATTCCAGTTGCTGTGGACTGAGCATTTTCTCAACTGCGCTTATACTGACAGGCTAGACCCAACGACAGTAGTCGACCTCGCTTATCTCGCACATGGACCGCGCTGCTGGAGAGACAGCTGCCCCCCAATAATCCTAAGAGCATGGGCCCCTTTCAGTGTCCTAAACATATTAGGCTATATTAACACGGGATTCCCTGTTGTTTTATCAGTAGAAGGGGCTTCTGGAAACGGATGGGGCTCCTATGGACTGCAATGGGACCCTCTTGATTGCACAACGGCCCCCCCCCCTTGGCTGCTCAGGGGCCTTTCTTGACTGCACAGGGGCCCCTTTTGGCTGAAGTTTCCCCCAATCGAAATCTGGCAGCGCGGTTCATGCATATACGGACCTAGTCACCCTCAAACATACGAAGTGGTACAAAATGCTTAAAAATCGTAAGACACCAAAATAAATAGTACAAATTTATATTATCATGAGCTAAGACTGCTACAATTACTTTTAAGATAAAAAATAAAGATTAAAATCGAAGAACACCCCATCGTCTATTGTATCTACTGTTTCAAGGATTCATGGTAGCAACCCTTCAATTTTCGTAAACATTATAATTTTTTTCTTGAATTGAAGGAGCCTGACTGCCTTTTTATTTCATGACTAACAAATCACCCAATGTTTTTGGACCAATCGAGGCTCATGGTTCTGTTTTGTTCTTCCGAACCATGGAGAAAATTCTTTCAAACGAGGCGCTGCAATGTACGTATGTGGTATCGTCAGTAGGCCCAGCATTACTTTGGAGAGATTTGTAAATATCAATTCCCTGACATCCTTCGGAAGGCTATAAATTAATTACAAACTAACTGATACAGTATATAGAAATACAAAGTCAAGATTTCAAAAGAGATTTCTGGCGAAAATTGTAGAATATTTAAACTAAATAGCATAAATTGAAAAATTATAAGGACTTAAAAATCGTACAAGCGTATAAACCATTCAAAAATCTTAAAAACTACACAGATATACATATATATGCCTGAATGTAATTTAACATACCTCCAAATTTCCGCAAAACTAGCAAAAATAAAATATCTTGAAAAATAAATTGTTGCAGAATCACTTATAATTTCGTAGTTTGAGTGACATTTATTGGGAGTTCGACACACCGTTAAAAGATTTTTCCACTACTTAATTGCCTGCCTTGGCGAAGCATTTTTCAATAGTTGAGAATTTTACGTCCTACCATGAAGTTTTGAGAGCAAAGATGGCATCGAGGAGAGTCCAGAATTGCGATGTTTCCCAAACAATCACCCAGGACGCTTCTTTCTTAAAGTACATTATTATCATCAATAGTGATATCGCAGGAATACTGAATACTGTCCCGAAACTAGTGTAGCAAAGCTTCGCCGACATTTGGTTATTTTACATTGCGATCTCGAGCAGTACGAATTTGAGTGATTCTTGCTTTGTCCGAATCTGCTACGTTTTTCCCCCAGTTCTGATTAGTTTCAAATCAATCCACTCGAGGATGTTGGTTGGTTTTAACGGCCGGTAAATTCTGGGGGCCGCCCGAGCAGCCCAAACGCGAGGAGAAAGTCCCTGACCAGAAGTTCGCATTTCTTTGGAGCGTAACTTGCAGCTGATAAATATTGAATCAACAGAAGTGCAGATGAAATGATGGCGAATAGTGGTTCCTGGCTGCAGCGAGTGTTAGCAGAGCAGCGAAGATAGTGGAGAAAGACAGTAACAGCAAATCAGTGACTGGAATTATCTGCGTTAGAGATGACAATTACACAATGTATAGCGGGTTTAGGAAATGAACAGAATTAAGAAAAAATTCGAGTTAAACGAGGTCGACTGCGTTTATCCATACATATTGCTTTCCGGCACAGACAAGGAGAACCGTCAACCTTATAATAAAGAACTCCTAGAAGAAGTCTGTGTTGTTGTCAACTCGAGAAGCTATGATAATCAGAATACGTCTAAAATCGCGCTTTATCTGCAAAAACTTAATTAATTTCTATAATTAGATTTTTATCACTGCCAGTCGAGGATATAGCTGTGGTGAAAAACTGTTTTCAAAACAGTCTGAAATTAAGGGCATATCCACTTTTTCAGCGATTTGATTACAATTTTGTCTGTACTAGTGTTCATAATTTTTACTCTGCACACAAAAGTGTTAGCTTTTGCATAGCCAAGAAAAGAGTCCGCGATGCATTGAGGGTGTTTTATTGTTTCTTGCATTGTTATAAAAGAGAAAAAAATCAGTCACAGAAAATGCAGTGACTTTTCTAAAAAAAGTATTAAAAAGACTGAGATGATGCAGCAATTGAAAGACAACACAAACATGCAGAGAACATAATTATAGGAAAACAAAAAATGATAAAATTTCTGGGAAAAGTGTAGAAAACCATTGGGGGCTCCTTCAGCCTCTACTTAATACAAGGGCAGTCGATCTAGTCACGTGCACAAGGGAAGAAAGCAGACATACGACTAAATGTGGATGACTGCAGAAGCAGAGAACCGCGGTAGAAATAGTGGGCAGAACGGGCAGCTTTTTACTCCACACCCTTATTCTATGTAATTCTTGGTCGAGATAACGCGTCAGCGCTCCGACCTGCCGGAGGAAAGATAGTCAGAGGGAGAGAGAGAATGTGAGAGGAGGGAAGAGAGAGATGAGGGAAGAGAAAGAGAGGGGGAGGAGTGAGATGAGGCCATTCAACGCCTCCAAGCAGGCCCCACAGCCTCGGAGATCTGGACCAAGATCGACACGATCACGAGTAGGGAGAGTCACCTAACCGTACACTGGGTCCTAAGACACGCGGGCATTGCTGGTAACGAGCGCGCCGACAACCTAGCCGAGGAAGCCTCCAACCTACCGCAGGAAGATGCGGCCATTGACCTTGATACTGCCAAAGCTGTAATAAAACG
>JAUYWV010108741.1:0-12732 GCA_032274565.1 Nematoplana nigrocapitula
ATATGTTTATATTTTTAAGTGTGTACGCTTTGTTTGCTGGCCAAGTGCCTAAATACAATTATGTTATGTTATGTTATTATTCAGAGAAACTGTATTCTGACTGGTTTTAAAAATACACCCAATGTTGGTCCATATATCTTTCCTCCAAATCCCCACTTTCTAGTGTTTCCCTGACCAGGAGGGCAAGGCCGACGGAACAGAGACAACGAGTAACTTGAATCAGAAACTCAAATATCATGTATTGGGCACCTCACAGAGTGAGGACGTACTCTGCATGGAACTGCCCGACCATCCAAAGTGGATGATGTAAGTGGTTTTTGCGGGCTTATTTTGTTTGACATTCTTGCAATTACCGTTCAACATTTGCTTGTCATTTACGCACAAGTTCACTCGTTCGGTATTCATTTACGGCATATTTAGATGACTTGTGTCCTCGCATTTCTGTAAATGGAACTGCCTGTCCGTCACGCTTATGTTCAAAGTCGAGTTTAGTTTGATATTTGAGACTGGTTTTAGTTGTTTACGAATAACGCGGCCTAATGGATAAGGCGTCTGCCTGCTTACTTAAAGATTGCGGGTGCGAGAGCCACTGTGAGTTAATTATCTATTTTGAAATTTTTCCATATTAAATAATTAATTTAAATGTGAGTGCATAGACTTTATCTTACTGTATGTGTTGGCTAAAATACTTCACCAAATGTATAAAAGTTGATATCAATCAATTGCTTATTATATTTCTATTTCATATATTGATAACTGTTTTTGCAATTTTACATGAAAATTTCATTTTGAATTTCTCATCGATTTATTATTGTAGCATGAAATTTTTAATGTCTTATTCCATTCGCGGTTTTTTGGATCCTCCAACACTACACTGTCAGCCAGCAGTCGGAATAAACCCTGATCCAGTGGATTCACATTTATGATAAGATGGAATGTCAGTATTATAAGCAATTGATTGATATCAACTTTTTTGTACATTTGGTTAAGTATTTAGCCAACACATTAAGATGAATTCTATGCACACAAACTTTCTTTCCATTAGGTGATTATGTTCTTAAGCTGTCAATTCTCGTTAAAGTTTTCATTTTTATTTTCATATAATAGTACACTACTTAATAGTAGTATAATTATACAATGCTGAAAAAATAATTTATGGCCGGATTTTTAAAGATCGCCTAAAATTAATTAGTAGGAGGGTTTTCTCAAGAATTTGAGATTGATTTTAGTTGGAACTTGGTATGAACATAATTAAAGCAACAGGTACCGTCCGTGCCCCTAAATTCATAGTTGAGGTGCCAAGAGCGTGTTCGCCGACCAATCTATAAAATTGTATATTTTGCTGGATATAACATGGCAGAAAATAATATACGGTAAATATCGTTTCTATGTTATTTGCGATGTTTTGCGTACTTAGACAATTTCAAACAAGCGAAACGTCAAAATTGTTTATACATTTATATTGGCAGAATGGTAAGAAAGCATAGCCTTATCCGGTGCGTGAAAATGAACATTTACTGCGGAATGCGTGAATTTTTAAAAAGGTTTTAATTTGCTCACTGATGTATTTAGCCACAGTCTCCGAGTCACAGATATGCATACAAATATGAGCAATTAAGTGGGGCATCGAAAATTTCGAAATGATGTGATAATTGTCCATCCAGTCAATGGAAAAGCAACCACTATTATGGATATAAGTATTAAAGACAAGTTGATTTCAATGTCAGCTGCTTGTTTTTTCCTTGGAAAGAATCATGTACATAATATCACATTTCCAACAAATGATTCAGGCTGGACATCAATCCAGGAATGCCTACCAAACACTCCAACACGCTTGAAGAGATAGTGTTTGACGGATGAGGCGAAGCAGGGAAAATGGAACGAATCAAGGAAATGAAGAAGCGTAGAATAATGAAGCAAAGACTTCTGCGACAGCTCAACGAGAGGCGTCTAGAAGCAAAAGTTTCTTGCGACAGAAAACTAGTTGAATAGCGAAATTAAGTTGGTGATATGTTTTCACCGTTTTTCTCAATGACCTGATGGAAATCAATATTATCACATAAGCAATTCTAAATCAGGACCTATATCCGAATTCTCTTTCATGTATATTTGCATCTTTTAATTAGATGATTATGCTGTAAGCTGTTCATTGCGTCAAGTATCAATAACGATTTAAATGATCTTCTAGAGATTATTGCCGATAATTTAGAAGTGGATGACGATCAAGATGGAGAAGAAGAACTGTTTGGGTGTATACCAGCGATGAGGAGATCGGCTACTTGACCGCAAAGCAATGCAGTGCCAAAACTGCTAAAAACATTTTTTTTCGATGGAAAACCTTTTACCTGTGGGTCGTGGAGAAAAACAGGAAGCTGCGTTTTAGTTTGGAGAAAGTCCCGACGAAGTCACTGGAGGAGTGGACAATTGACGAATTGAATACTTGGCTACCACTTCACTTCTCTAATGAGCTATATCGGGCTAAAACCTTGATATAGAATATCTTCTAACTCTCCCATATCATTTTCACGCCCATGGTTTGCAATATGAATTTTGCGCGACCCTTCTAGAGAATGTTATGAAAGATAGGCAAAGAAAAGGTTTTGGAGACAATCCGCAGAAAGCCGAAATAGGTTCTTACGATATGGAGTCAAAACTATGCGATAGGAAAGTTTTCGGCTACGAAAATGCCGTGCAACTAACCAAAACGCTTATTTTGTGTTAGGAATTCGAGCACAGAAACCTCCGACGTGATATGTTCAGTTTGGCAATAGTGAAACTGGTGGCAGATATTTTGAATACCCTGAGCACTCCAGTAAAGCGAATCAAGGATGAATTTCAAAATCGTCGCAATTGCGTGCAAAGAAAAAGTAATTTTCTTATGTTGCGGTACCTATTAGACAAACATAGAATGGAAAAATTGTTTCAGGAGATCATGTCTTCAGGGGCTATGAAGGTAGATGTACATACTTTGCATGCTTTGAAAAGAACCAGAAATTCTCGAATGTTCAATAGGTTTGACCAACGCCAGTGATAAAGAAACCTACTGGCCACAGCTCTGATAAGGCTCTCAGTATATATATATTTCTCTGTCAGAAGAACACACGCAGGTCGCAGCTGAAGCTCTACATGGTACCGCCTCTACATCTTCAGCAAGCGTCGAAATTGTGGATGGAGACACCGCGAAGACAAAGAAGAAGTGATGGTAACAGTCACTGTTGATCTGGATTGAGTTAAATTTGGTTAAATTACAGTTTCCGTTATTTGTTGCACGTTAAAAGAAAAATACAGTACTTTATCTTGTTGTAGAAGTACGAAAAACGGAAAAATCACATCTGCAAAAGATCCATTAATTTAATTGAAATCACATCCTTTGAATAACAATTGTAATATCGATGAAAAGGATTTCAAAGACATGTTTCAAACGTACCAAGCCGGGATGGAGAAGCTGGATGCCTAGTCCTATCGAGGTGGGAGTTACAGAAGGACGAAATTCGAATAGCGAAAAAGAAAGAATACGCTAGGAAACGTTCTTTTAACAATATACGTTTAAATCGATGGCGTACAAGCTCTGAATGGAATAATGTGTTCTTTCAATGATAAAAACTGACGGAAGAAAGCATTTATCTGATAATTCATTTATGTATGTATCAGCCTTATTGACTGTAAACTTTATTTAATTTAGACATTGTCTGTCTATTTTTAAGAATAAAATGTTTACTAATATTACGAGATTGCTTGGTTACAAGACTTACTATGTATAAGTTGCAGACAATGCTCGATCTTTATTCGTGTCGATTGTCATGGTTACCACCAAGTCAGAATTTCAGACACTTTGCTGAAAATAAATAAAATGCGTCTTCTACAGGTGTTATATGTAACAACATAACTCCAAATTTTGTGCCTACACTGTGTTCCATTGTTTTCAGGATGACACGTCACATTTAGTCTTGATGCAACCTGGAATTTCATTTAAACTCAATTGCTATATTGTATATGTTTGTTATTACCAACGGGCTTTTTATAAATGGAGATGAAGCGGAGTGAAACAGAAGAAGTGGAGAAGCGAAAGGAGGATGACAAAGAGTCGGTGGAACTCCGAAAACGAAGGAAGATTGTGGTTGCAGCTAGACATAGTGCAGCTAATTTTGAGCAAAAAGTATTTTCGCTGTCTAATGTAGTCTGCACTCGTGCATCTAATTCAACGCAGTTGTACAAAGAAACGCTTGCATTGAATGTTAGAACTGCAGTAGATCTCCAAGGATGTTTTTCATTGAACTCGATACCGCAAGTGAACTGCTCAAAGAAGAACGATTAATACATACGACATACAGTACGTGTATGTAAACTACTTTTTTGCTTACTTTATACCTTTTTGTTTAGAGAAATATACTCTGTCCAAAATCGGGATAAAGTCGCGGGATTGAAAATTGTCGAGTAAGGAGTCAACCATGAATGATGTTACTTCTAATTTAAGGGGCGCGGAAGTCAGCGATTGCGGTCGCTATGTGGTGGTGACAGTACAGGAAGGATGCGAACCCAACAATCAACTTTATTTCTGCGACCTGCAAGCATTGGACTACAAGATTGCAGGTTCGTCGTAGCGATGATCAAATCAAGTCTTCCGATTCTGTACAGACAGACCATTTTAGCAAATTAATGCATGAAGGTTTTGTTTCCGTTCAGGTATTCTCCCATTAGTGACAATCGTAGACACCTTTGAAGCGGTCTTCGACTACGTGATTAACGAAGGCTCTATTATTACGCTAAGGACAAATTTGAATGCGCCACTGTATAAACTAATCAATATTGATTTTGAACGTCCAGATAGGGTTAGTACTGTTTTCTTTTATGGTTATTTAATATTTTGTTTTGTTTAAGTATTTACCCAATCTTGCTTTTTCTCCTATATCTTTTTATTTGACAGGCGAATTGGGTAGATCTGATCCCAACTCATGAACGGGATCTGCTCGAATGGGCTGCCTGCACCAATCAGAACAAACTGATCATCTGCCACCTGAAAGACGTCAAGGTGCATTATATACTCAGCCGACCTAATTTTCATGTTCGCTACACATTGTATGTGCTTTGCTTTGTGTTTCAGAATGTGGTCACTATACACGACCTGACTACGGGCACTAGACTGACCACACTGCCTTTTGAAATGGGCACCGTTGATAGCTGTGATTGTCGGAAGAAAAATACTCTGGTAGGTGATGAACGCTTTCAAATTGAAATCAACTCTAGTCTATTCGAAAACTTCCAAATAAATAAATAAAAAATTCGAAAATATGTGAAAAGACAAATTTATGAATTTTATTTCAGTTTGTTTTATTGAACAATATTAATGGACTCATAGTGCGCTTGGGTAGTTAAGAACTCCGCTTGTGTTTTTATAATTTTGTGTGTTTGAATCTGCCTAATCGTATGAAGGTTGTGTCGGTTTTGGGAGGGATTTTCGGTTTTCCTGCTCGGGGGTTTTCCCGATTGTTGTTTGCACTCGCTGTATTGCGGAAATTAAGTACTTTGATTACCGTCTCTCTCCAAAATTAAAATCTGGAAAGTATTGTGAAAGATTTTTGTCTTAAGAAATTACCACCCTCACATTTGCATGCTCTGTTGAAGGCATTTTGGTGTATTCCTTGTTAAATTGAATGCATGTTAAATTCGTGAAGAGGCTTCGAAAAAATCTGCAACCATTTTGATTTTTTATCCGTATTAAATTAATCATACATTTTCTATTAAACCTTTCAATGACTACAATACTTCTTTACCTTCATTAAAAGTTTAATAAATTTCAAAAACTTGTTTATTAAAAGATTAAAAAAATTGATCAAGCGATATTTTAGGACATTCATATTACTCTCGTCCTTTCTCTTTTCAAAAGCTTTAATTGTTGCACTTTCTTTATTAAAAATGAATTGAACAAAAACGTCTTTCGTATCTAAAGGAATAAGAGTTATGAAATACTTGTAATCGCCTTCATTTGGTATGGAAACTAAATCATCTTTAGTTCAACATTTTCCACACCTACTATTAACATAATCCTTTCTACTATATAATGATGAATTTTCAATTCCAGCAGGGTGTTCTTCACGTCGATCTGCACACGCTATCATGAAAGTGTGCTAATATCCATTGATGAATTTGTACATGTTTATTGTTGACTGTGGATGTTTTCTCCTTAATATTTTGTCCATGGTATGCCGGGAAATTTAGATAAACATTGTTGAAAATCTGATTTATCTCTTTGATGAAATCGGGTGCGAATTTTGATAATAATCACCTGTTCATCTTTTTAAAAAGGTTCTACTGCCCTACGATGATAGATAGTAGTATGAAACTCGTCGTTTTCCTCACGACAATTGGATAACTGTGATGAAAATTTGAACTTAGAATACTATAAATAGTGAAAAATTAATGTTTTGTGATTATTGTTTTAGGTTCCTTTTATTTCAGATATTTTTGGCAGAATGGGGAGTCAGGTTTTTAAAGGATTAGTGTTAAAATAAGAAAGTCATTTCCACTCATTTTGTGAGGAAAACAACTAGTTACGTACTATTGTAGTATTATTAGCGGCATTATCCATTTTCAAGATATAAATGATTGTTTTTCAGGCTTTCTTCCGTTTTGTGTCATTCCTCACTCCGGGTATTTGCTATGTGTGTGACGTCACTAAAGACAATCCTGATCTCACTGTAAGTTGTTTTGTCGAAAGAATAGTATATCTCATAATGTGCTTTATTTACCTATACGGCATATGTCGTTTCGTCCAGATTTACCGTCAAACTGCTGTAAAGGGTTTCGATTTGAATCAGTTTGAAGTTGAGCAGATATTCTATTCCAGCAAAGATGGCACAAAAGTCCCCATGTTCCTCATTCATCCCAAGGTAATTCTGCAGTTTTGAGTACGACATAGTGAAAAATGTAAACAACTTGACAGTTCTTTTGCAGTCTGAATTCTAGACATGCCTTATATTTTTATTTTTTATTTAGATGAACTTCTTACTTACTGAATGCGATGTTTTTATATTATCTGAAGTAATAGTTTGAACAATTTTCAATAATTTATATTGCTATAAATATAAAATTTCTAGGTTGGTCGCAGAGGTTGTAGATGTCGTAAAGATGTCATTTTTTCATTCTACATGTTCAAAATGATTATAGTCGGTGCAAACCTAATCGTTCTCTCTTCCATATCTCCTATCTTCTCTTTCATTTTCTCGCTTCTCTCCCTTATCCTCCTCTTTCTCCTATCCACTCTCATCTATCTCTTTCTTTACATGCATTCTTTCTCCTCCGTGAGGTTGGCGCGCTCATGCGTACTCTTGACCGGAAATTACAAAATGAAGAAAAAAGGGAATTTTCTAATTCCGACAGTTAGAGGGGATTAACTACAGGAGGTGCATCATTTATAGAGAAGGGGGATACTTTTGAGATGCTAAAAAGAGGCAATAACTGGTAGATCGGAGTATAAGGGAGCTACTAAAGATGAACAAAATCAGTCGCTCAGAATTATTTGTACATGTAACCCCTGTTCTAGGGAATTGAATTGGATGGGACAAATCCTTGTCTTCTTTATGGCTACGGTGGATTCAATGTCTCCATCACTCCGGGCTTCAGTGTGAGCCGAATTCTGCTCATGCAACATTTTCGCGGCATTTACGCTTTGGCTAACATCAGAGGCGGCGGGTGAGTAACTGTAAGGCGTTTTATTAGAAAAATAGTTATAACACATTTATGCTACTGTTAAGGATGTGTAAGTAATATAATGCCAGATTCGAAATTTACAACGCATATTCACTACTAGAGCTGCCGAACTACTTTAACACGTTCTATCATCAGACTTACGTACTAAATGTCTTTTGTCTGTATGTCATGGTGATAATATTTGCGCGTCCAAATTCAACAATAGGATCTATTTTTTTCTGGATAGTAATATTAAAATTATTAATTCATTCTTATACTGTAATGAGGGACTGACATTATTCGCACTATTTAATCAGTTTTATATAGTTCAGACTGGTATGACGTTAAACTCAAGTGAAGCTGAAAGATCTCAAGCAATTGTAGTATGTGATGCCATTACAAGCAAAGAAGTCTCTTTTATCCGGGACTAATTTTGTGAAATTTCGAACAACCAAAAATGTATACGTCTACGCAACCGAAAGTGTAGAATAATATTAGTCTCTCCTAGATATGAAATAAACAATAAATAGGGGCATTGTTTCAGAATTTATTTTGAATGTCAGCAAGATAACTTCCCTATCTAAGAGCTGTGAACAATGAACAAATGGACATTATAATCACATGGTCATACACTACATTCCAAAAAAAGCACAATTCCCATAGCCATAATTGCATCTAAACTTGTTTACAATCTACATTAGACACAAAAAGGTCAACCTGATTCATCAGTTTAAATTTGAAAGTTTTCTCTGTTTAACTAGGAGCGTCATTTTATCGTTGTCAGTTATGGCTATAGGAATTGATTTTTTAAATATAGTGTATTCACCTTCAGCCGTCAAGTCGTGGTCGACCCCTGGCGTCATCCGTGGTAGTTTTTCTCCAGCAAATTCTGTAGCATGCTTCCCTCGTCATTCGATGGATGTTATAGCCTTCCACTGCCTTGATATTGTCCAGTCATCATTTAATCCTTGGTCTTCCTCTCCTTCTCCTTCCGCTCATTGCTGCCAGCATCAGATCCTTCTCCATTCCTTCTGCTCTCACTACATGTCCGAAGTAACTAAAGGCCGATTTGACTACTCTGGATTCTAGTGTCCACTCAACTCTTATTAGTTCAAGTACCCATTGGTTTGTTTTCTTATCTGTTCAAGATGCTCTGAGCACTCCCCAGCATCCAAAGGCATCCACTTTCTGTCTTTCACTCTTCTCCATTGTCCATGTCTCGGCGCCGTACAACACTATGGGGAACACTAGTACCTTGACTTTTGTCCCAATACGCTTGATACCTCTGTCCTTTCATATTTTTGTCAAGCCACTCATTACTGCTTTGACCAGTCCTATTCTTCTTCGAATCTTTGTCACAATATCCATCACGGGTTATTATAGTGCCAAGGAAAGAGAAGGGATCTACCTCCTCTATCTTTTCTCCATTCGTGAACACATCTTCAATAGCTCCCGTTGTCAGTATATTTTTGTTTTGCTTATATTTAGTGTATTACTTGTTATAAAATTGAACACTTTGATATCAGGGAAAATGAATCTGAGAAAAGCGTGCAAAGCCTGCATATAGCACGCGGATTGGAAGCTTCAATGTTTTTATATGCGTTCTGTCATCAGGGATATGTCTGTCTGTATGTCACGCTTGTGTTAAAAATCGATTTCCTCAGGAATATAAAATTGGTTTTAGTTGAAGCTTGGTATAAACATAAATAAAGCAAACAGGCAGGCATTGAAGTATCCTCGCACCTCTATAAGATTTGTCTGTCGGGAGGAAGGAAGGGAAGGATGGGACGAGGACACGTCATTAGACTTACCGGTTTATTGTTTTATTACTAATATACAGCAAACAGACAGAGACAGTCGCTAGTAAGTCATAGAAAGATTCTCTTTATCGATTTCGAAGAGAAAAGTGCAAAGAAAAACATCGTTGATGGAAATGTTGACGGGAAAGAAGGGAGAGGAAGAGCCCGTCATATCCGCACCGGTTTGGAGCGGGAACGGTGCGACCCGGAAAAGAAGAAGGAGAAGAGGAAGAGCTAGAACAGTCTGGATGGATGACTTGAAAGATTGGACAGTTGGAAGAGGGCTGCACTCGCGGCACTGAGGTTAAGGAATCATAGATGAAGTATAGCGCTCAAATTCAAGAAAATGTCGAATTGTAACCTCATGTTTAGCAAAAGTTTATAAGGTTTTCTGTGCGATAGTGTAGTGTGTCCTTCACATCTATAGACGTGCGCGTGTGTTTTAGAGAATACGGTGAAAAGTGGCACAACGACGGTCGTCTGGCCAATAAGCAGCATTGCTTTGATGATTTCATCGCGGCGGCCGAATACTTGGTGAAACATCGTTACACAAATAGCAAAAAGTAAGCAGTCTGGGAACATATATGTATATGATAATTTCACTGTAATCTTAGGATAATTGATCAATGTTGTTTTCAGAATGTTGCGTTTTAATAAGGTAACATGGCCCATACTGTAGAAAAATGTCACGAAAAATTTATATAGTTTCTTGTTCAATTATCTTGTTCTTGACATGGTGTGCAAACTACTGCGTTTTCTGGTACTTCCTGTGGGCTCTCTCTCTCCTTTCTTTTCGCCAATTTCAACTCCCCCCTCTCTATCTCTCTTCTTTTGTCTTCCTTCTCTGCTCCGGGAGGTCAGACCGCTGAAACATCCCCTCGACTAGTATAGTTGCAATAACAACAACAATGAGTGGATTCGTAAATACCTGCAGAGTTTAACCTTCACCTCGCTTGATCGCCTTCTCTTGGGGACAATCGTGTAACCTCCTGTGCATCTGCGCACACGGTGTCCTGGGGTGCACCCTGAGTGGCCCACTATCTGGTCCTCCCTCAAACGCCTCGACGGCATGGATGTAACGGTAAACCTTCAATGGATACCAGGGCAATGACAGGGCCGACTCCTTAGCCAAGACTGGCGCCACCTCTCCTTTCAACGCTCCAATCTCTCACTCTGCCTCCTCTTTCATCCACCACTCTCTACTTTCCCCCTGGCGGTCTACTCTTCGCAACAAACTTCTAGACCACCAGATTCCAATTACTTCTCCGGTAGAGCTTCTCTTTCCCCGGTTTTCCCGTTGCGAACTTTCACACCTTCGCTTCAAACGGGCACTCCACCCTCCTTGATTTCTACCTCCACCGGATTGGTCAATCCGATTCCCCCTCTTGCACTTCCTGCAGAGAAGGCCATCAGGACCTTTCTCATATGCTTTTTTCCCCTCTTTTTTCGGCTCTCCACCTTGCAATCTTTGGTGAGACGGTGGACCTCTTCGACCCTTGAAGACGGCCGTGGGGAGTTGCTCTGTTACTGGGCCTCGACAGCCACGCGCTGCCCCCCCCCATCCTCCAGAAGGGGTCGGGTAATTCCAACCAACCAATACATAAGGCTTTGGGGACATCTTGGTTAGACTTGGCATATGTATGGTGTTCGGTGAAAGTTGGGCCTTTTGGTTAAATTGCGACCACGCTTCTGAGGCTCATAATGCTGTAGATAGTTTGGGTATCGCTTGGGTGATGGCTGGTGTCCACCTCTGTTGTATGTTTATGACAGCCTCATTTGGGTGATATTAAACGGTTAAGCATCCCTTCTAAGACACTATCTAGGCCTAAGTTAGATACTAGTATATCCGTCGAACAACAACAACAACACAATAAACTTGTTATTTCATTTTTGATTAATGGTGTTGCTTTCATCTTTCTTCTCCAAATAGTACAGTGGTGGAAATAATTTAAACAGATGTATGTTGTTTTGTCCAATGAACCATGACTTCCACCATTCATTATGAAAGCCATGATAAAATCTGCTATTAGTTATAGTATGACGTTTGGCCTAGCACATGCCTCTTTAAACCAAAACTATATCAATTTTATTTTACAATTTCCTAAATAACAAATAGACAGGCAGTGGTGTTTGCTTATATCAGTTATTATTGCACTGTACTTATAACGGAAGTTATTATTTCATTCAATTACCTGTTGATGACAATCTGATTTTGTCGGAAACAATGTTCATTTCACTAAATGTCCAATGCTCCCTTTTTGGTCTGCTTGCCAGATTAGCAATTAAAAGCTATAGTATGTGTTACTATCAGGGGGAAATAGGTGAAGGTTTAATGACATGGCCAAGACCAACAATGGTTTCTAGGTCGGTCTATTTACAGCACAAATTTGGATCTAAAAGCACGCGTAAGGTTGTAATTAAAAAAAGAAATTTGGAACTTTGAAGATGTTTTAATAAATAATTTCTGTGGAAGCAATTAATGGTTAACTTAACAGAGATAATAGAATTGACTTGAAAAAAGAGAGTTCGGCCGCATTAGAACTTATGAATAATGAACTTTTGGAGAGACACCCTAGGTTGGCTATTATGAAGAAGGATGCCCATTTGAAACGTTAACCTGTTTAAATATATCCTGCTGATATTCCGGTTTCCTTATTCACATACATATAGTACACTACCAGTTCAAAAATTTAGCATAGCTCAGCAATTTAAATTTACAGCTTTTGTGTTGGCATGCTGTTCAGACCGTTCGGATGCTCCGGCATTATGGAGTGGCGTATTATCACCATTCATGCACCTTGACGTCTGATTAGAAGTGGTTCTATGAACGCTAAGCAATATCATGACCTGCTGTCTTCCGAACAGCACGAGTCTGTCACAGAGACGTGATGATAGTCGAGAGTTGGATCAACATCTCATACTCCACATTTCCCACTGTGTCCGTGATTGACTTCAGGTCAAAGAAGTCAGTGTCCTGAAGTGGCCATCCCAGTCTCCAGATCTAAACATAAACAAGAATGTCTGAAGGTTTATGAAAGGTGGATTAATTCTACCCACCAAAGTCACTTACTGGCCTTCTGAGTCCTATCCAGCATGAGTAGTCTAACATTCCCTATAGGCTCTTTGTAACTGGGCTGTTTGACTCTGTTCCTCGTCGTCTTGCATCAGTTAGTAAGTAAGTAAGTAATATCTTTATTGCATGTATGAAAACCTGAAGGTTTGATTGGACAAGCAGAGAGACAATAAG
>JAUYWV010108752.1:0-12731 GCA_032274565.1 Nematoplana nigrocapitula
TTTGTATTACTATTCAATTTTCTAGAACATTCGTTGCACGCCGCCATTTTGAAAACAAGATGGATGACTTTTAAATAATATTTAGGGTGCCTGTAGTTGAAACACCTCACAGCCTTGGTCTTCTCACTGCTGCTATACCTCGACGTTTGCACTCCTGCGACAGTATCGACGGAATCCTCACTAACTGCGGAGATGTCAGCACTTGGATTTGGCAAGGGCAATTTGGCGATATAATCAACCAGAGTAGACAAGGATACTTCAAGATCAGGTGAGAATTGGTATGCTGCCATCTTTAAAGGAGCAGGTAATAATGAAACGAACTTCCGCACCATCGTTTCTTGACTAGCCTTAATATAAGAACCAGCTAATTCAATCACTTGTTTCAACTCGTAAAAATCAGTACTGAACACAATGCTTTCGAAGTTTTGCAAAGGGTCACTTGGTCTATTCACAATTTGCCATGCGCTACGCAGCTTATCCACCGCACTGTCAAAGGTAGCTCGTCCATCCCAAGAAGCATGTTTCAAAATTTCTTGAGAAACTAAGGTTGGCAGAATTTTGATCTTGTCTTCTTCTTTTATCTTTTTCAAGATACAGAACGCCTCGAACTGCCGGCTCCATACAACGAAATCCGTATCTTTCGATAATATTGGATTCATATCCTGCTCGCGACGCCAATGTAAGAACACGTCTTAACTGCGAACCAAATGTTTTATTGTCGACAAACGAATAACAAGACAAGCACTCTAAACACATCTCAGCTAGCATTATCGACCAATGACGTGTACACAAAAAATATATATAATCAATACTCCCACACACTCTTAGACAAGTAGTTATTGGCACCTCAAAGCCTCTTCTTGCTTGACAAGAAAACGTCACAGGAAGTGAAATCGGGAGAGTAGGCAGGATGAGGAAGCATCCCAGGCTCCCATCTTTGCAGTGATTCTCTCACCTTGTGGTGACGCTGCATTGTCTTGACCGAAGGATGACTGCCTTCTCCGGACACGTTTGAGCGGGTTGTTTGCGACATCCAGATATATCTGGACACTGATGTTGGTTGGTGGAATAACAGAATCAACAGAATGCCTTGGTGGAAGAACGTGATGTCTTCCCTAAAGATTCTCAGAGTAACGAGAAATGGCTCTTGGTCTCTTGCCTGATGATGGTGAAATTCTGATCACTGCCCCTCACCACGAGTTAGAAGTGGAAACGCTAAGTCACTTCTCAGTAGGCTATGCAGTGACAGGGACCAACTGATTGGCGGTATAAATATTAACATTAACTCCTGGGAAGTGCCAACGACTACGGTCGGATAATCGCCAAGGGCAGGACAATGCTATCCTTGGCGACTAAATACCTCTAAACATCCGTTTCCTACAACGTCACTTCATCGGAGTGAAACAACCGAGCCGCGACCACTGGACTGGGGAACTCCATCTGGTACCCCTCCCGTCTACCAAACAAGGGACCAGCCCGGGAGCGGAGGTCCTGCTCGTCTGAGTAGGGTCGGGGGCAACTTCAATCAATCAAGAACGTCAAGTGCATCACTTTTAGGGCCGAGTGAGATCCGGTCTTGCAGATTAGAGCACAGCGCCACACACGGTTTTGTCGTCAATGCCATCAACGCAGCGTATCGCCAACTGCTCAATAATAAACTTGTTCCCCGTTGGCAGCATATTTAACGAAAAAAATGTGATTATTTTTAATACTCTGTGTTGTTATGCTGTTTTTTGGACCGCAAGTTGATCACAAAAAATCAAAACGCAATATGAAAAGCTTGTTTTCCGAAATTGCACGTTCAGCAAGATATCCACAGGCAGCCCATTTCTGGGTTATTGCCTCAAGTCACTACATAACCACTAGGCCACGAGATTATGGCTTATAGCTGTAAGTACGTATAGATACCATTGCAGCTGCGGGCTTGGAGTCTACGACTATGCTTCTTTAATGGTTGAAAATTCATATGGCATATTATACTACTATTAAAGTAGTATACACTGAGAAGCTTTGATTTCTTTCCGAAATGGCATAACAAAATAACCCAGAAACCGATCTGTTCGTGGATATATCTTGTCGAACATACCATTGGGGGGGATTTCAAAAGTCCGCTCTGTATACTACTCTATTTATAGTATAAATATCCTATCAAAAACTTCTCTTCACAGAAAAAGTGTAATAAATAACAAAAATGTCTTTCTGCTGGTATATAAAATATAGAAAAGATGAAATGGGTGACTCCCCGTACATCAGCAAATGACCGCAGAAGCTATGCCGGGTTTACCAGATACCAGTCTGCCGAAGAACATTTCAATTCTCTGTCTATCTGCCTCCCGACTGCTGTTAGTCTTTCTAGTTTCCGTCCCCCATTGGGGGAGGCCGCAACAGGCGGTCGATCTGCGCAAGAAATTCAATCACCAAATTTGCCTGGTTGAGAACAGTGGGCTTGGGTTGAGCCCTAGGATCATCCTCCGCTCCATTTCAAATGCTGGGCACTAGAGTAGAAGGTGGGCCGCATCTTCAGGGCCCTGTTCGCACGTCGGGTCTGTCGTCACTCCGATCTTGTGGAGGTAGGCTCTGGTTAGTGGGCATTTGTCGACTCGGAGTTGGTGAAGTATCACTGCCTCCTTCCTCGTCAGGTTCTTTGTGAGTTCTGGTTTGGTTTCTCTTCCTCAGGTGATCTCCGTGTGCCAGGAGGCTCGCACTTTTTCTTTTTCCTCTCTCCTCGTTAGACGTTGTATGCTGTTGATGGCCGGTTGTAGGTCGATCGGTATTTGGATTTGGTTTTCTTCGGCTCCTTGCTTCGCTAGTTCAGCTACTGTTTCGTTTCCGTCTATTCCGCTGTGTGATGGTATCCACTGTAGCCATACATTCATTCCCTTCTTTCTGATGGTCTGTAGGTTTTCGTATACAGTTTTAAGGAAGGACAAGGAGGTCTTTGCTATTCTGTCCGAAGTTCTGGATGCTTTATGGTGCTACCTTACTGACTGTGTGTACTCTTATGTTCTACGCACTCGTTTCCTCTCCTTCCTCAGGTAGTAGCTCTGTGTCCTTACGTAGGACGACAAGCTCCGTCCTGTAGCTCGTGCACCACCTCCCTGCTGCTACTCGAGCAGAGTTCGAGCTCCCGTCCGGCCAGCTCTATCCAAACCCCGCCGCCTCCATTCCGTCCGTTGCTGATCCCTCTGTGAGGATGTTTGTGTCCGCCGGGTGGCATCTCTCGAGATAGTTCTGGGTTTTTATTCTTTTGCAGTTGGGGTCTTCAGTTTTTCTTATATCTTTTCCTTTTTCCGTTGTTATTGTTGTGTGGATTTCGATCTCTTCTTCTTTTATCCAGGTTTTCTGTTGCAGAACATTTTCTTCTCTGTTAGTCGAGACGTGCGTTCAATTTGGCAGTTCTCGTCTGCGATTATTGAATTCTTCTTTTCAGTCTTTGAGAAAGCTGGCATCAAAGATGTTTCTAAATCTCATTAGCAGCAAGTGAGTCATGAGTGAGCGATAAAGATGAAGAGGACAACTAGAATATATCTCCCGCAGAATCACATAACGCCTGACTATAAACTGAACTAACAAACAAAACCTGCCAATAAAGTCGTCAACAGTTAAATATAAATACACGACAATATAAAAGAAATCGACTTACACATATGCTTTCGGAAAGACAATATTTGTGGAGACGATGCAGCATAGTTGTGAAGGTCTGAATGATATCGCTGTACTCTGAGTTTACATTATCCGTGTTTGTCTACAGAGATTCGGGTGAAGAAATACACGTGAATATAGCACAGCAGACTAGAGGCAGAGGTTTTCGGGGAAATACAGAATGAGCAGCAAAGGAAGGAACAATGAACTATCGGAATGAACTAGAAACTGTACGTAAAAATGTACAAATAGATACAGTTACTTCCATGCTAAAATTAAAACAACTGTTTGGACAGATAAGATTGTTTCTAATAATTATAATTCATACATGTTTGAAAACATTGACATGCTTCTTCGCCAGTGAGTAATGCGGAATTGAAGCCAAAGAAAATCAGGGTTAAGTGAGAAGTCGCGTGAAACAGTTCACAGCGCTATAACGGCGTCGGTCGACGGATCCGCCAAAGTCTCACGAATCAATTCGGTTATCTTTGTCAGCCGACTATCTGCAGTGGTAAAGTGCTCGTGTAGACTCACTTCGGATGGAGGGGTTCCACGAAGATGCTCACGAATACGAACGTCAAAATGTCTCCCGGTCTCACCGACGTACCGCACTTGTTACAGTGCCGACATCCATGTTTGTATACGAGTGATGAGACCAGGGGAAACGGTATGGCGTTCTAAAGGGGGAAGAAACTCCGTTTTTATTTGGCTTTAATTTCGCATAACACATTGTTGCAAAAACATGTATGAATTGTAGGTTTCATGAACGATTTCAATTCTCGCTCCCTCTCCCTCTCTTCAATTTGCTCCCTCTTATCTCCTCTCCTCTCTAGCCTTTCTCTCATCTCTCTCTTTATTTATTTCTCACTCTCTTCCTCTCCCTCTCCTCTCCTCTCTTTTTTCGTTCCTCCCTCCCTCTTTCCCCTATCCTCTCTCTTCACTTTTCTCCATGTCAGAACGTGGAACTCGATCAGGAATTACAACAAAATGGTGTGCCCGCAATGCAGTAACGTTCCCTCTCTCGACAACACACGACACAGTTTTTCCCCTTCATCGGAAATTATCTTCTCTGCATATGCTCGCAGCACTTCGTGACTGCACCAAACAAATCGTCTTTAGATCTCCTTCGCAACACCGGTTGGCCTCCCTCTACAAAGCACTACCTTCTCGTGATAGACGCGCAAGTAGAGGATGCGCTGTTTGAAGTAGTTCTCCACCACTGTCTGCCAGGAGATGCAATGCTCGAGGAGACCGGGGGCGAAGACCAGGCAGAGGCAGTGGGGCACCCGACAGGGCGCTGCCCCTGACCCCGAGGAGGAGGCGACGCTGCACAGCCGGCTCACATGGATCAGGCTAGTCTGGGCCACGGCCGAGTAGGTGAAGGCGAAGAGGACGAGGCCCTGACTGGGCAGGTGGTAGAACTTCATCTCCACCCGATTGTCAGAGGCAATGGCCAATCGCTGCTGCAGGTCTTCCTCTTCCAGAGTGCCACTCAATGCGATAGTCACCAGATAGCGGAGCAGACTCGAGCTGGGACCCGGCTGGTCGCAGGACTCGGAGGGCCACAGATGCTGGACCGAGGGGCCGATGCGGGTGTCCCACAGGCCCAGAAGGGCGAAGGAGAGGGGGCAAGGGGAGGGGCAGTCGAAGGCGGTCGAGGAGACTTCGTCGGATTCCATTGTTGAGTCAGTTCTGGATCCAGAAGAGGCGCGTATCCCGCCTGGCCATGTGCATAATGTCGGACAGATAGTTGGCAATCACAATGTTCATCAACATGAAACAGCAGACGAGGATGTGCACCAGGGAACCAAATTCGATATCGACGCTGGTCTGGGCGATCATCAGCACGAACATAATAAATCCGATCAGACAGACGGAGAAGAAGATGTAGTTGAGGAAGAGGAAAGCGAAAGCGCCGCTGCTACTCCCGCCGCCCCCAGAGCCGCTGATGCCTAGGGAGTGATGGCCGGAGAGGATGTGCATCAAGTTGATGGAGTCCCCGATTAGCGCTCCCACCGGCATCGAAAGGACATCACTCTGCTCATCTGGAATAAGCACATACACACAGACCACACGCATTAACAGAGCAATGAAATTCATACAAAGTGCAATGAATGTAGTCCCCAGTCAGAAAAAAGAATGGAGTGATCTGGTGTCATTTCGAAGCTCGATGAGGTTCTCGCAGAACTGGGGTCTCTCGTCATCCGGGTCAATGGCACATGTAAACGGATTCTTCATCCATTCAAATCCTTTTATATTCTCGGGAATGTATTCCTCGAATTGGGCATATTTGAAATCAGCGTGGAATTTTGAGCAAACCTATCTAAATTTCATCATACCTTTCATACTGGGTTTTAATTTACTAATACTCTCTTTAATCCTGACGATCACTATGCAGACCCTTCTCTATATTATATTGCTACCAGCGAAGGGAAACATTTTCTTCTACAAAGTCTTTGCTGCCTAAATTCTAGGGCGGCCCACGGTTTGAGAACCACTGCTCTAGGTTATTGTATGTATGCATGCATAGGAGAAGGTGCGTTACATTGTTTTATTTTAAGCGGCTAAGTGTACCCATCAAATAAACTGCATGGCAACAAACAGAGGGGTGTTTTTGTTCTTGTTTCCATCTTCTGACATGGCCAGTTGCGGTCAACCTACCAATATTTCAATAAAATGGAAAGAGAAATAACTCTGAAAATCATTTATGAAGAGCGAATTGGCCTCAGAGAGGACAAAACAAATAGTTTAAAAAGAGGGCAGAAGAAATGGAGTAAAACCTTCTGTATACAAACAAGGTGGTACAAAATATGACCTCATTAAATGATAGTCTCAAGTGAGACATAAAACTGTTGAAGGAAAAAGTGAGGTCGCAGGATTCCATAATTTCGCATTTAGCATCTGCAAGGGACAGACAGGAAAAAGGCGAGAAGGAATAGAGACTGGCTGGAGATTGTTGGTCTACCTGAAGAAATTCAGTAAAAGCTTTCTCAGAATGTAGAATAAGTATGGTATAAGGAAATACTAGTCTTCAAAATCAAGTCATGGAGACCTACAAACTAGGAGCTCATAACTTGGCAATAAGAGTCCAAAAGAAATTTACTTAAGACTGATGGACCATAGCCAAGTCATCAAAATTCTGAGGAATAAAAACAAAATTACAAAAAGCAGGAATCAAAGATAAAGTAAACATCAAGAAAACATTATCCGAGAAACAAAGAGTCATTTTTATAAAAGCCATGAAAATCACCAATTTGGAAGAAACATGTGTTACAGATGTAACTCTGTTGTATCATGTTTGAATCTTTATATACATTTATTTCCTTTTAACAATCTTGGAGATAATGAATTAAATAAATTATATATAAATAATAGCTATAATTTAATAAAGAATATAAAGAATACTATACATAAACATAAAAATTCTCTAGAAAGTCAATACTACAGTCTAGAAGCTTTCAATAAAACTTATAAACTTTCCCAAGTTAAAAAATAATCATCATATACGTTTTTCGTATTGATAATAGACTTATTTTCTAAAAATATTGCAAACTTGTTGTTTTACATAATAGCATGCACTGCATGTTTCATGTCATTACTTCAAGTGAGATTTGTAAAACTAATGATGTAATGTTTAATCATTTCCTCGATTATAGCACTCATTAATTATCCAGTAAATAACAGAGTAGGTGGTATAGATATTTTGATCAAAAATTAATTAAGCTATGCATAAATTCTTAAATAAATGAGTTTTATAGTAAACCAATAAAGAAAAAATAATAATATATCAAAAGGATAAATAATAATTCTCATAAAAAGGAAAAAAAACTATTTATAGATGACAAAAACAATAACTTACAAAAACTAATGCCAATGATAAACTTTCCTACTAGAATTACTTATAGGTGTGCTACATTAATAGACCATATATACACAGTACTTCAAGGATGCTCATACTAATTAAATGAAAATCTAACTGGCATTTTACTAACTGATATAACTGATCACTCTGAAAACTTTATACTACCTACTAGGTTTATCTTATATATATATAAGTCAATCTGTATGTTTGTCTGTTTGAGGTTGCCGCCCAGACCGTTGTTCCGATGGACCTGAAATTTTGCATGAGTGACCCCCTCAACCCTCAACCTCAACATAGGGGGGCGAGGTCGACCTTCGAGGTCGGGGTCAAGGTCAGGAGTTTGGAAAAAATTATCTAATAGTACTACTGAAATACTAACTATACTACTCACGAAACTAAATAGTAGTATAGCAAATAAATACCACAATAAAGTATCACTTTTTGAGAAAATAATACTGAAATAGTTAAATGTTGCGGCTTTGTTCTGACTCCTCAGTGAGCTATTCAGAAGTAAATCCTCCTCAAATTTATTGTCACAATCTCGAACAAGCTACGTTTTATCGTTTAGAACTCATACTATTCCTGATCCTTGCCAGCTCGCTCTCAGCACTCTTCTTCTCCACTACTAGAATTCAAATAACTCTACCTTCTCCTCTCCTTCCTAGTGTCCAGCTTTCACATCTTACTATACTACATACAAAGCAATCCTTCAGTCTAATCTTGATCTCTGTTATGCCGTCCCACTGTGACTGCTATAATCCTATATAAATGCAAAAAGAATATCTCCAGGGTCATTGAATTATTTTTTATTTTCGTCAATCTCATAATTTTATAATACATCTTATATATATAAATCAATCTGTATGTCTGTCTGTTTGGGGTTGCCACCCAGACTGTTCATTTCATGGACCTGAAATTTTGCATAGGGGGGGGGCGAGGTCGACCTCCAAGGTCGGTGTCAAAATCAAGGGTTCAGGAGGCTAAAATATAGCGTAAAATCTATTGTCAGTGCGACAGCTAACAAGCCAGCCAATAGGGGGCCGTGCAGGCCATGAGTCATCGATTCACTCTGCTCTTTGCCTGCCTGCAGTGTGTCACTTGCGGCCAGTGACATCACTGCTTGTGGCAGGCAAGTAAGCAATGATATGTCATGTGTACAGCTGTCTAAAGTGTGACAACAGCCAACTCTCACCACCTCTGCCACACTGTCAATAGCACAGTTATTTCCTCCCGGGCAATGCGGGTAAACCAGCTAGTATGATATAAAATACAACAAAAGACCAATGCTTAGGATTCATAAAGATAACATTAAAAATGTTTTTCATTATTTTATTCTGTATTATGTTTTAAAACATACTTATTTGATCTTTGTTCCGCTTGCAGTTTGCATTCCATGGAGGATTGATGGAAGAATGGGTGTTTCTCTTATAGCTATGAAGATTTCTGCTCTTATACCATCTGGGCCAGCTGCTTAATGTTTCTTTAAGGATTTATAGACTCTACTACCCTTTTTCATTTATTTCTAGGTTTCATTCCATATCTCCTTCTTTTGAGAATAGCTATGTTCTTCATCTATGTTACCATTCATTTCTCACAACTTTTCACCCTTGGCCAACTTTCTTAAAACTTCCAATGGTTTCTTAATTCTTGTGATTTCTTGCCAGAACTCTACTAATTTCCTTAAACTGTCTTTCTCTGTTAGCTCATTTCCATCCTGATCTATTACTATTGATTTTTTTCTTTCAGATTCTTCCTTAGTTTGCTTTTGAATGGTATCCCATACTTTCTTATTTGTATTACTTATCAGTTCCTTTGAAAACTTGGTTTTTTCTCATCTATTACCTTTTCTATCTCACTCTTTATGACTTCCTTTATCTTTTTGTACTCCTCCAGTAGCTTGTTCTTTCTACACTCTAGTTATATTTCCTTTATTTATAATCTATTTATTTTCTTTTATGCTTGATCTTTACTATCATTCCAGTGGGGATCTTCTTCCTAAAATATTCTTTCTTTTGGTTGCTAAAATACATATCTGCTTTATCTCTTATAACTTTTTCTAATTTATTAATATCTACAGCTTGTTCCCCCTCCAAACTATGTTTTACTTCTCTATGAAATGTTTTATTTTCTTTTGTTTTTTATCTCCCCAAACACTGAAATCCTTTTATTTTTTCTCTTTATTTGGCCAAACATTCTCTTTTACCTTAAAAACTATTAGGTTATGGTCTGACATCTTATTTAGACTCTCCTTTTTATTTTTATCTATTTTCATATCTAAAATATTATTATTATTAATGCATAATCATTTATTAAAATATAGTCTATAACTGTTTTTGTCTTTCCAACTGTTCTAGTGTATTTCCCTTGACATTTACCATAATTATTTAATAAAGTAAGTTGTTTTTCCTGAATTAATTCCTCTAAGATTTCACTATTTTTATCCCTTCTAGTCATTGAAAATGAGCACTGATATCTCCCATAATTATTCTATTTTTATTTCTATGCCTATGGTTGTCTATAAATTACTATTACAAGGTTTTTATGTTTTTACTTCTTTTATATGTCAATAGCAGATACAAACACTATATCGGACTTTACCTAATAATAGTTGTAGCTAGAATATCCTCATTCCCGATTTCAATTTTCTCTACTTGAATTTTTATACTTTTATTATAAAGTACAATTTTTTTCTTTACCTCCATTTTCAGTTCTTTTAATATATAAATTTGTTTCTCTTTTTAAAGTTTCTCTTTATGAAGATATTCTTTTCCCTCTCCCTTGTTCACTAGCTTGAATTTTTGTAGGATTACTTCTTCTACTTCTCTTTCACTTTCCAGTTTTACTTTTAATTTTCTTTCATTTTAGCTAATCTAGTTGATTCTCTTATCCTAATCTCCCTGCCTATCAGTTCTTTTATTATTTTTGTTATTTTCTTCTTATCATCATCTTTTTCCTTATCTTAATACCTTTCATAATTAAGTTCTTTTGTCATTTTTTTATTTCTTTAATTTCGTCTGACCTGCACCTTTTTTAGCCCATTACTCATACTTCCTACTTCCAACCACAATCTCATCTGTCTATGACCATGGCTTACTTCTACCAGCTTTTCAAGCTTTTTGTCTATTTCCTTATGCCTTCTCTCTCTCTCTTCTAGGTTTTTTAAATTTATTTATTTCTTCCTTTAATCAGTCAGGGTTTTCCCCACTTTTTTCAGAATCAAATCTCCTAATTTTTCCATAATTTCTCACTGATTTTCCTACAATTTCCCCTGATATTTATATATACTAAATAAGTACATATTTGGTTCTGCAAAGGAATAAATTTTCTTTGACTACTGCAAGTGCACCCAAACTAGGCATATAGCCAGGGGGTGGCCAAGGCTATCCCCCCTGAGATTATTCATGGCCCTCCCTGAGCTGAGTTAACTTTTGGCACCTCAATCGTAAAAGTCATACTAGATAAAATTAAAACTTTGTCCTATTTGGCGTCCCCTCTGGAAAAGTCATACTAAGTAAAAATTAAAACTTTTCCCATTTGATATTCTTTCTAACTAAATTTTGGATGTACTGTGCAAATAAAGCATGACCTACATATTTGTTATTGTAGCTAACATGAGAGCTGCTTCTATATGCACCACGTCATCTGAGACTTTCCTGGAGGCTGGATGTGGAGATGCTGCAACATCTGGAACCAATATTTGGTATTTTCGTGAAGGAAGGTGAGATCGAGATCTTCAAGAACTACATGTGTAGACATTTTTCTGCCAAAGAAAAGGACCTTGGCCTGGCAGAGGTAGTCAAACTATGTGACAAAGACATTTTCCCGTTAGTGCATAGTGTGTGGTAGTTGTTGCTCACTATCCCACAGATATCTGTAACTGCTGAAAGATTCTTCTCTTTTGTAAAGTACATAAAAACTAGACTAAGATCACTGATGACAACAGATACTGACATCCCTTTGATTAGTACCGTTCGAAAAAGACCTCTTGAGTTGAGAACTATCAACAGAGAGCGTATCCTCACACACTTCAAAAACTGTAAAAATAGAAGATTATCATAATTGTGAAATGACTGACTATACATGTTCAACAAGGCATCTTCTGTTCAATGACAATATTTATCATTTTCATTAACTTTTTCTACTGTATATATTTTCATTAGTATTTCCTGTTATTGTTTGCCTTATTGCTTTATGTCAATCATGTTAGTTAGCCTTTCTTTTAATTGCATATAATTTTTATTTGTATCTTTTGTTTTATTAAGGCACTGTTTTAATTAATGTTATTCATGTTCCTTAACCTATTCTTTTGTGTATATTTATTAATTTTCATTAGTATTTCCAATTTTATTTACCAATGCTATGTTATTCATATTTGTTAATAATAATAATGTTGGGTCAAAATGATCATTGCATGGAATAAAACTTAACTTGATGTTTCTTGTTTTTTCCTTTTGGCTTTTGAGTATATTACAACCTTTGTCAATTTTGTGTATTTAAAATCACATATTACTATTGGATAATAAATTTGAATCAGTAAATTGAAAAACAAGCAGGTTTTATAGAGAAATATCGTAACATTTTACTCCTCTAAAATTGGCTTGCCCAGTGCACCCCCTAAAATTGGCTTGCCTCCCCTAAAATTAAAGTCTGACCAAGTGCCTGACCCAGACAGCTTTCTCCTCTGACATCAGACATCATACAACACAAAGAAAAACAGACGTCCATAAATTCACAAAGGTAGATATACGCAAATTATTTTGTCAATTTTGTCAAAGAAAAGTTCCAAAAAAATCATGCAGTAACTATATAGAATCGCACCTTCAAATCATATAATATTTTCTCCTAAAAAATAATTCATTTTCTATTTGTAAATATTAATACAAATTATTAAAACTATTAATAATGAACGTCAAATAGCAATTACTTATTTAATATCGTAAATAACTCAAAAGTAACACAATCCGGCAAGGAGCATCAATTTTGCAGTAAAATGGCACGTAGAAAACTTTTTTAGACATTTGCATACGACTTTAACATATACTCCTGGTAAATTCAAATAAATGATAAAAAACATTGAGCTCCGATAGACATCAAAATGTGAAATAGCAGTTTTCAGTATGGATGCGAAGGACGCTAACTACAAACCGAAAATCAACATCAAAGGACAAGAATGTACGTTTAACCCGAACCCTACGTTCTTAGGCATAACCTACGACAGAAGGTTGAC
>JAUYWV010108763.1:0-12731 GCA_032274565.1 Nematoplana nigrocapitula
GGTGACTCATCGGTCGGAAACGGGTTCGGGCGCGACGGGAGGTGGGGTTCGTCACGCATGACTGGTGGGGTAGAGCGTAGGTGTACTATACTACTGACCTGGATTTGAACCAGCGATCACCGCCTTGTTAGTGTAGTACGCTAACCACTGTACCACTCAAGCTTATGGATAACTGGCGGCACAATGCACTTTATACAGTATATATGCATATGTATTTACCTGCCTACTCAATGGGTTTATAATACACTCTAAACATGAAAGAGTAAATTTACTAAATAAAGTGTAAATTTATCTTTTAAAGCATTATATATACACTTTAATAACTAAAATTAGAATATATTTACACTTTTGTTGGACAAGAAAAAATGCACTCTTTCATACATACTCTAAAAAGAGTAACTATACCCATATTAAAATAGTGAAGAGTATATTGAATCAAATTAGTGCAAAAAAGATGAAATGGTAAATATACACTTTAAAAGATTATGAAAACACTAAAATGATTAAATATACACTTCTGTAAGGTTAGATTTATCCTAAAAAGAGTATATTGAATCAAGTTAGTGTAATAAAGACGAAATGGTAGCTATATGCTTTCAAAATATTATGACAACACTAAAATGAGTTTATATACACTTCTGCAAGGTAACAGTAGATTATCTAAAAAATAGTATAAATATATGCTTCTCAAAATACTCAAGTTCGTCCATCCATAAAGTACGTCTCAATAATTATACCAATCTGTACACTTTTGCCAATCCTCCTTCCAATTGAAAAATATGGATATGCCGTTGAAATACAATTTATAAATATATAACTACACACTGCACGCTTGGGTGTATAGACATTTGAGTAACGGTGTTTATATATACTTTTAGAAAAGCAGTGACATGTATGATTATACTGTATATTACTGTACTTTAATTATATATATTTTTATATATATATATATATATATTAAATTATAATTTATCAAAAAACTCTGAGCAGCTGCAAATCGTTTTCTCCAAATGTTCTGAAATTTCAACACACTTCTATTCAGCTATATCTAAGTGGAAATATAGAGATATTCCATATGACGATTTCCCAATAAGTAGTAAGTCTAAGGTTATGTCTGGTCCACACTTTTGTGGCCAAGTTGTCCCACTTTTTCAAACATTTTTTGATGCAGTCATGTTCACCTAGACCCAATGTACATTTTTGGTTAATAAAATTTCCCTATTAGTAGTAAGGCTTCCTAACCCTTGGGACCAAATATAGAAAACACGTTTTCCCATTTTAACCTACTTTTGTGTTGACCAACATTTATCAAACATATGTGCATGATCTACTTGCCATTATGAAATGATCTCTAGGTAGTATAAATAACTGGAACTCTAGCCTATATGCAAAATTTTGTGATTTTCTTCTGTTTTCCTTGCTTTTGTATGTACTCTAATACTGTAGGGCCAATTAAAAATATTTTTATCCAGTTTCTACTACAGTGTGTTCCTCTGGAGACATCGGCCTTCAGTTAGTTGAGGTACCGCGGTTCGTTGAGCAGAATGGCGCCTCACACGAACTGATTTAGCCTATATTCCTCACTTATGGATTCAACATGGGAGAAAAAAACAAACAATATATATAGTATATAATTATTGTCATTTAGAGCATAATGAAGGTATACAATATAATATAGGTATAAGTATTTTCACATTTGCGTCGGTTTTATTTCTTCCCTAAGGCAGATGCACAGGCGAGTGTTACTGTTATTACTGATAATTTTTTAATTTATGCCTTTTAGAATTTCTGTTCACATTTTTTAGCCTAGTATATAATCTATTGTGCTTATTTTAACCCTGCAGGTGGCTCTGCAATCTTTAGTCACGGAGGATTCAGAGGGCAACACATTTACGCAACAGTTGGCGACTCTGCACAGCTATGTTTCGCGAAGGGCAGTTCTGGCCCACGATTTTGAAAACTATGACAATTTATTGGCATTTTCTGAAAAGTGCATTTTACCCTGTTTGGCGATTATTGGGGGTGATCTATTGTGTGCAACCCAGTTTTTTATTTGTAGAGTGCACCATTTCGCAAGAAATGACATGCCTCATGGAGGCTGTGCAAACATTCTTCCGATTTTTTGTGGGTACTCAACATGGAGTACCCAACTGCTTCAACATCTTTTGGCTATTTTTAGAAAGCGTCACCGAGACACAAAAGTGACTATACCCCAGTCCAGGTGAATGCTTTGCTAAATGCATTGTAACCATTCGTTGTGTGTGTGTCTGTGGTTCCCTGATAGACTATATCTCCTTTTTGTGCATTCATGGATTTGGGGGATTTTTTATTTTGATTAATATAATAATAAAGAGCATATTTACTCTTTCAAAGAGTGTCACCTGAGATAAACTTATAAGAGTATATTTACTCTTCAAAGAGTATCTCAGGTGAAACTCTTTTTCGTGTAAATAAACTCTTTCATTTTAAGAGTGTATAATATAATTGTTTTGGTTTGTTACAGATACGTCAAAGATACTACATCATGGAGGAAGCTGCAGAGATGATTGCTAGTTATGAAGATGATGACAAGGATATTGAACTGGTTGTTCTTCCTCCAGACAACACAGATGGAAATGTTACTGCCGAAGAAGACCTAAATGATGAGGAATTGTTTGAAAGCGCATTACACGACGCACCTGGACAAGTTGAGGTACATGTAACTGATGTGGAAAATAAAGAGATCCCCTCCTCTAGCAAAAAAACAGAAGATTGAAGCACCAAAATGGAGGACAGGAGAAAAAGTGACTACCAAAATGAGATATTCAAAACCACAGCCATTAGAAGCGCATCCCCTTTTAGCATCCCTTTCTCGCCATTCCAACTCTTTCAATGTTTCTTTGATGAAATGTTGCTTGATTTATGTGTAACACAGACAAACAAATATGCTTCTGAAAAATTGAACCATAATTTCTTGGTTTCCAAGAAGAGATGCAGACATTTCTGAGGATAATTTCATTGAGTGGTTATCACACACTTCCAAATGAGCGTCTATTCATCAGTACTTATGAAGACGTTGTGGGTGCCTGTTGTTTATGAAAATATGTCCAGTAATCGATTTCAAGACATACAAAATATTTCCGCTTAGAAGACAATAGTTTGAATCCAAGAGATAGTCTTGCAAAATTACAGCCATTCATAAACCTGTTTCAGGAGAATTTACTACAGTAATTACATTTATAACGTTTAGCTCTATAATTTTAGGTTGACATCCATAGATAAACCTGTTGTATACATTTCATTAACTGTCATAATTGAATTACATTTAATTTCAGAGTCTTCACGTGGAAGTATTCTACAAGGTATGCCTGGTTGTGGAAGAGTGTGTGAGAGTTCAATACAATATATTTAACTGATCATTCTGTTTAATAAAATTTATTTAAAATAATTCAGTAAAGTAATGGATAACATTATCTGCCCTTTCAAAATAACTATCAAACACGTGCAGCAAACAAATGACAACACTTTCGGTGTTTAAAATTCGCGTTATATACATAACTGTATCTACTAATCAGTTTTGAACATAACACCCTTATGTTTTTATTACAATAAAAAACATAATGATGTAATCAGTAGGGATACTTTGCTTTTAGATTCAAAATGGACCTGCAGCTGTTTTCTGCGTGGTGTGAAATGAATATATATACAATTGGAGTATTATTTATATGATTTAGTCAGAATATATAAGGATCCATTAACAATATACTATCAACAAATTTATGAAATATCTGCAACACAATCCTTATAAAAAGGCACACAACATAACACCGAGTAATCGTTTCAAAATAACAACTTGATTAATGAAATAAAAGTTAGGATGAACATTGGTAACAATTCAGTCTAAGTGTTGAAAACGCCTGTATACAACTATTATACTGTTTCAATGGGAACAACTTTGAGGTCATGTCTAATTGTAATTAGCAATAAACTTATATTGTATACATTATTTTTTCGTTGCATATGTTGTATATGTGCATGTATTGTTCCAATGTAAATTTTTATAATAACAACTAGACACAATTGTAATATACTTTCAGACGCTTATGTGTCACCAACCACGACAAGGCAATAGGAATACAAGATAGGTGACTACCATATATGTACAGTGTTGCTCATAAATTAGAGACCACTTTGTTTTTTTTGCTCGGAAATAGTTGTGAGTTATAATGGCTGCATTGTCAAGCGGAATACGAGCCAATATCATCATTCTAAACAAGGAAGGATATTCTCAGCGTAATATTTCCCAGCATTTGGGTGTATAATAAACCGCAGTACAGAAGACTATTGCGCGAAATACTCATACAGGCACTGTTGTGCCCATTAAGCGACCACGAAAGACATCGGTCCGCACAGACAATGTGAATCGCCGAGTTGTGGTGGGTTGTCCAAGCGCATTCATACAATCACAACTGCCACCGGAGGTAAATATCAGCACAGCTACTATCAGCAGATGTCTCTGCAGAGATTTCGGACTGCATTCTTTCAAAGCAACAAAAAAGCCAAGGCTCTCGGCCAAGAATATCCCTGATAGGATGATCTTCTGTATGGCAAGCCGACACTGGGGCGTGGCAGAATAGTCACGAGTAATGTTCACAGATGAATCAACAATTTATCAATTTGATCCACTTAATCGCAGAGTTCGAAGACCAGTGAATCAGCGTTATGACAACCGGTACGTGCTTCCCACAGTTTGACATTCTCCATCCATCATGGTCTGGGCAGCCATCACCACTCGCGGTCGAGCAGGTATCCACATTATGCCTCCCAATGTAACGGTCAATGCGGAAAGATACTTGGAAATTTTGAAGGAAAAACTTCCCATCTGGCTTCCTATACGAAACTGCACAATCTTTCAACACGATGGAACCCCTGCCACCAGGCAAAATCTGTCAAGGCTTGGCTGACACAGGAGGGTATCAATGTCCTTGAACCATGGCCAGGGTCATCTCCTGACATTAATCCGACAGAAAATTCTTGGCGGTATCTCAAGGACTGAGTGTCTCGGTTGAATCCAACTTCAATCGATGACCTCCATACAAAGTAATCAGTGCCTGGATACTTCATATTACTCCTAAATTTGGTGCAAATCTTATTCAGTCCATGCCTCGATGCATTGAAGCCGTCATTGCTGCAAAGGGTCAGCACACAAAATACTGACTGTTGTTGTGTTTGTGATTTTTATAGTTTGACCATTGGAATAGTTACTTGTTGATTCCGTTAGTATATGCTTTTTTCACGTATTTTGATGTTACTAGAAAATATTTTATGTAAAATTGTAAAAACATCATAGGTCTAATTTAATAAAATATTTTACGTAAAATTGTAAAAATCATAGGTGGTCTCTAATTTATGAGCAGCTTACCATAGGTTTAGCCTTGTGTTTCTCTGTTACGTTTTCGTTTATCTATCCAACTACATCTACTTCTTCGATTTTTCTGTACTAGATTCTCATTTTATCAAATACACACACATATATAATATAATATATACTGTATGTTAATAGATTATGAAGATTGTCTATATTCAATATCGTTATTATAATACTGCAACAACCATTTATACTACTATATATCGCTGTAATTCATCGAAACTATCCTATCTGCAAAACTATCCTATCTACACTGAAGATGCTATTGTACTTATGTACCACTAATGCATGTTCTGATAAAATATTTATTAATTATGATTATTAATAAAGCGGATATATTTTTTCTAAACTATCCTATCTACATATGAAGATTCATGTAAACTATCCCATCTATACATAGGATAGTTTATCTGAATTATATGTTCGTTGTATATGAATACTGAAATTCATATACAGTAAACTATCCTATCTGTATACTCAGTTGTTTCTATTACCTTAGGTAGACGGCATATTGATTATTGTTCGGTAGAGATATATTGCAATAATATTAACCAATAAAAATCGACTTACATAGTAGTCTATAGCCAATGAAATTGGTTTCTTTTTGTTTTCCAGGAATTATCATAAATTATGATAATTCCTGGAAAACGTACTCTTAGGTTTCTGTTGACATTTTAATTTATAACTTTTTTGAATGTATCCAAATAGTGCCTACTAATTTGATTTACAATCATGGTAAGTAATGATACTGTTTTTAATTTTATACTTTGTTCTATAGACACATTATTATCTAGAATTTTACTTGATTTTTCCAAAGAAATAATTATATTATATTTTTTAATATTGTTAACTGTCTACATAATTACCTTTATTTTTTATAATACTTATTTTGCCTTATATTAATTGATTACTTAAATTATTTTGAATGTTCACAATAATATTAATGTCAAACTTTTTATTACATTTACAGTTTTCTGCACTCCCAACACAATATGGTGTGGATTCTAAACTTCCTTATGTTCATGTTTTACAATTTTTGCCTCCTGATATAATACATGACATTCTGGAAGGTGCTGCTAAAAACATAGAAATGTCTTTTTTACACCTGACTCAAAATCATATTCTTACATTAAAACAATTGAACCACGAAATTCAAAAATATGACTGGGGCACTTCTACCGAATCAAAAGACATACCACAATTCATAGCAGATATTGATCACTTGAATTATAGTGCCAGTCAAATGAATACTATGCTCATGTTCAAAGTTTATAGTCTAAAGCCAGGAGGGGGATGTTTTTAATATTGTATTGAAATGCAATGCATTTAACTAAACTTGGTGAATGAACTAGGCAGATTCACATTGGCTTTTTGAATGTCATTGAAATTTATGGTTTCAAAGTTTATAGTCTAAAGCCAAGGGGGGGGGGGGTGTTCAAAGTTTATAGTCTAAAGCCAAGGGGGGGTGGAGGACAGAAATGTTTTTAATATTTTAGAGCTTCAAGCATTTCTTCATTACTGCTGGTAATCTGTGTCAGTATTTTATATACTTAATATATGGTGTTTTTTCGAAAAAGCTTGTTATGAACAAAATAATAAAGTGAGTATTTTATATAGTAGGATTTGCCTATATCAGCGCCCGAAGGGACAGAAAGTGCCGATATATGCATATACTGTGCATATTACACATTTATGTTAACAAGGAGCATTATAATCTGCTCTATTTATCTATTCCTTGACTACTATATTATTCTGCCTTTATTTACACATGTCCATAGAGCTCACACAAATGTAGTGTGTGTGGAATTACAACTATATTAGATTTGAAGTGCACAATATTCTTACTACATGTTTGTAATGGACAATGTGCCAATCTACAGGAATGTGGCTAAGATGAAATTATGCATGTTTTAAAAATGCCAATCGCCCTGTTGATATAGACAAATTGTCCAGGAGACGTGAGAGGCTGTCCGAAAATGATGTCACTTCAAATTTGACCACTTTTTTACCCCTTCCCCCCTGTATCATGCAGTTTTAAATTTCTAAACCCCCTTCAGAAATGACCGATGACATCATGTTAAGTTCAACACCCTCCCCCTCATCATACACACTCAGCGATAATTTACAGCATTTCATTAATCTAATGAATACTAATATATATGTAGTATACCTACAAAAACATTCGCACAATTGTGAAATAAAAATGTAGCTAAGAAATAGGTGTATGGATTGCATATAATTATTATTATAAAAAAATCTATTTGGCAAGACACACTTTTAAAATAATTAAAATACAGTTTATAATTAATATGCTGTCAACAAATAATCCGTTCTTACAAAAATCTAAATTACACAGTGAATGGTCTTCGAAGAAAACGAGTGCGTAAGAATCGTAACCCAGTGGCTTTTGCAGACAGGTGTCTGCGTGATCAACAAATTGGTAAGTTACTACTGTATATCATATAATATCAGTTTATATAACTTAGTGGAATGTATGGGTGTGCATTTACATATATCTTGCACCCAATTATTTGAGCACATACTAATTTTATACATTGGAACATAGTTAAATAATCCCCCCCGAGTCACTCATGATTATTAGGAAAATACTGTTCGATAATCTTGGCACGGACTGTGTAATGACTATGATATAATTAGCAACAAAATTTAGAGGTCGAGTTATTTTTACATGTGTATACAGTCAATCGCCCTATGATGTTAGGAATGTTATAGTCAGTTGTTTGAAGCCACTGGGCAATCTTTCATTTTTCAACATCAACCAGTAACTAAGAGAACCAACATAAGTCTCACAGGGGCCACTGTACATATGAATATAGTGAATACTTGTTTGGCACAAGTCCAAAACCCACAATGCTTCAATTTAATATCTATGGACAAAAGGTTGGCCAATGGCCATAGAGAAGAGAGGTATCATCTGTGGAGAACAGGAGTACGTGGTTTTGTTCGACAATGCTAGCCTATGCCTCCCCTGCCTGGTTTCCCTTCACCTGTAAGTCTAACATTCGCCCATAACTAAGCTTGCAGCACAATAACTGGATGCTTGGCTTCCACCTCTATTGATCTCTTTCACCTTGAATCAGGCATCCCTCCTATTTGCACCACTCTCTCCCACCTCTCTCTTTCCACTTTTGACAAGGCACGTCGCCTCCCACCCTCTCTCCGATCTGGCCTCTGCCCCCTCTTGCTCATCCTGGCACCAGTGGCATGCTAAAAATAGACTGCCTACTCCCCGCGTCAAGTGAAGCCTAAATGCACCAACAGGATTTTCTCATTGGTGGGTAAAAGATCCTGTCGCTAGTAACTTTTTAAGTAGAGTGCAGTCAAGTTGATGTGGACAGATTTCTTATTTATTGCAGTAAATCATACAGTGTTAAATAATGTACATTATCTGAGGTTTTTTATAAAAAATAACATCATATATATAGGACAAAATTGTAAAACTGAGTTTGTATTTTAAATACTAAAGCAAAATATAGGCAAATTTTGTATTGCAAACATTTTAATTACAAAAACCCTTCATATAAAGTCTAAACAACCTACTCTTAACTCTCAATTGTGTAGATCCAGCAGCCAATATTTGTTAACAGTTTTCAATTAGTTCTCCTGTTGTTTACCTACAGTATATGTTCATGTTTTAGTGTGTCATTAATTTTTCGTGTAATTGTGTTTACATATTCAACTTTGCCTGATGAGTTGAAGGAAACATTTGCAATACAATGTATGCAGGCAATATTTGCCCGTGTTTTGCTTTGGTATTAAAAACGTGTCACAGTCTAAACATGAGTTTGTATTTATATAGGAGAAGGATCATTGTCCATGAAAAAGCATAATTTTTGTAGATTGTTGGTGCAAGGCAATATTACATTTAAAAATCTCTCTTTGGAGAAACAATTTTCCATAATTATGCAGACAAACTTTTAAATAATATAATGAAATAGCCCTTATTAACTTTGTGACGTGATCTGTCTCAGTCAAATAGTTATGGTCACAAAATGCTGCAGGTAAAGCAAAGGAAATGCAATTGATCGGGACAAATTGTTCAACACTAAATGCTCAAAGGTTTTGAGCACCGGCAGTGCTCCACATCAAGAAGCCTTAGGTACTAGGCTCCTGAAGGTCTTCTCTGTATGTAAAATCACCATAAAACACCAGATGAAGGCACAATAAGTCCGCTGCAGTCTTTTGAAATGAACACGGGCATAAGGTCAGCATTCAGGTGGTGGGTCTTCATCTTGATGGGACAAAGCCGCCCAACCATAGATATCAGACAATGGTAGCTAGATTAAAGCAATATATAATATCTATGGGCCAGACACTTCTTACAATGGATCTGCTTTTCAAGATGTTTGGAGACAAAGTCTGAGGTATAAGCACATTATTTTTCCAGTCACATATTTCAGAAGAATAAAAGTTCCTTAGCTGATCGGATAGCATAAATTCTGCAGCACTCAAGGAGTGATCTGTCTCATATTCTTCACTTTTTATGGGCAGTGCTCTTACTCTTTTGAAAATCCAAACAGCACTCTTCCTCATCTACAAAATCGGAAATACTAGCATATTATCGATGGGCGAATTAATTTAGTTAAGAGTACAGCCTTGAGGGATGAACAGTATTGACGAACTGTTAGATTATTAGTATTTCAGTATAGTATACATATAATTCTTAATTCAGTCTATTGGGTCTTATGAACATTTCTTTGGATGGGAACATTAGAAGTTAAATAATGAATGTGCTCAAATTGCTTACTGCATAGACTCGACATTTTTATAGTTGCGAAGTTTTTTCTTTTAACAGCATTAGTCCACGTTTTTAATAATTCAGGTTGGAAAAAGAAAAAGTGATGAAAGGATAAACTAGATGATTTTGTGTTTCATTCAGTACAGTTTTTTGCACAGCAAGATAGCAACGTCTCTCTTACAGCACAGAACAGCAAGTGGCAAGCCTTAAAGCAATCCATAGCTTTTTGTCCACCAATGTGCATATCCACCTCTGTGGTACTAGTGAAAATAAGCTTCATTCAGCAAGCTATTGTGTCCCGCGAAATGAGCAGTCTATTTTTAGCAGATCACTGCTTGGTGCACATTCTTTATTTCGCACCCTACCACCCATCATCTTGACATAGAATACCGTAAAATCTCGAATATAAGTTGCATGTGTGTATAAGTCGCACCCGTAAGTATAGATGTCGTCGTAATGAGAAAACGTATACTCCTATGTATTAGTCAGCAGACAATATGGATAAATGATCTGAGATGTGTTTGATAGTAATGTGTGCAAATAGCCTGTATCAATTTTTTTCCTACTATTATTAGGTACCTAGGTACTTAGTCTCGCCACCGTTATTGCTATTGCTAGATGACTTACACACTGCTGCGCGTGTAACCTGTGCATATCTGTATATAAGGCTAGGTAGCTAGGTATAGAGCGACAACTCAATCAGTTAAAAAACTACAGGAATATTAGTTAAACAAAAACCTACTCCTATGTATAAGTCGCACCCACAACTGTTGGCTAGTTTTCTAGTTGAAAAAAGTGCGACTTATATTCGAGATTTTACGGTATATAATAACATATTTTTAATTTATTATTCGTCTAATTTTGTACAAATCAATGAATCACCTATATATAAAATGTTTGCTTGACTAAATTTATTTTGGCATGCATTTAATATAATGTTATAGTGATTATATTATGTAGTATTATTAATATTAGAATCAAGCAAATATTTATTTAATGTTGTGGTAATGTAATACTTTGAAAACATTTTTGTATAAAAAATTGTAAAAAAATAATACATTGTCATTTGAGCAAATTATATTTATTCACTAATAAAACAATTTATATTATATATTATTAATATTACTAGACTTTCACGTAGTTAGTAGAAGCTTATTAAATTAATATTTAACCAAATTGATTTTTATTTAATATTATTATCTTTATAAATATATATTAAATTGTATAAATATAGTGGCATTTTTATGAAATAGAGTTAAAAATTACTAAACATTTTGTTAAATTATAATTATTGCATTTTTACTAATATATAATAATAATATTTATATATATAATTATATAATATATATTAATATAGTAATTTAATTATTATTAGAATATAAATTTATCTATTTTACTCTAAAAACTTTTAAAATATTTACTTGAAACATTATTGTCATTAATAATTTCTAATATTAATTATTATAAATATAATAATAAGTATTACTTTGAGGTTTTGAAATAATTTTATTACTTTAACTTATTAGTTATATTATATTATATAAAAATATTCCAAAAAATATTAAAATTAATTTATATATATCATCATTCTATTAATCTAAATGTGTAAATATATATATTATTTACAAAGCAACAATAATAAACTTGCCCTCAAACTTGATATACAGATATACCAATAAAATAAAATAAAATATTTAAAAAGTATATAAATAGCATTATTCTAATAGATTTTACCAACCAATGAGATTACTACGAGCTTTTTTGATAAATAAATCTTTGCTAAAATTGATAACAAATTTTTAAAACTAGGGCTAGTATGAAATTTTATATTTTAATGCTGTTTCAATTTATACTTAACTATATAAACAAAAATACTAGAATCCTTTATAATATATTATACCCCTTTATTAGTATTATTATTTGACTATCAATATGAATTATTTTCACAAACATTCATGTTTTAAAAATATTTTCTCATCATAAATAGTGAAATTATTTTGGATTCTAAAAATAACATAAAAATGTAAAAAACTTATAAAATACATAAAATACTAAATATAATAAATTTTTTGTAAACAATACAAGTCATTATATATCATACATTATTTATTATTTCATGAAGAATTGTACTTTTTGGCTAAACATTTTAATCATTCAATTTGGGCAATAAAACATAAAATACAAATTTATTAAGAATCATATATAGCATATAAATATATTGAATTAGATTTTATAATTTTCTATCTTATATATATTTGTCAAGTTATCTGTCTGTGTGTGTGTTGCGGGTGAGCGGCCAGACCGTTGGTGCCAGCGACCCAAAATTTTAAATTTTGCTTGACTGACCTCAAACCCTGCAGGTAACATAAGTAGGGGGGTGGGTGAAGTCGGCCTCCTAGGTTGGGGCAAAGGTCAAGGGGTCAACCCAGAGGTTGACTCCCCCCCTATATTACCTGCAGGGGTTGATGGGTCAACCATGCAAAGTTTTGGGTTACTGGCACCAACAATCTGGCCGCCTTCTTCGCGAAACGGTCATTTCACACTGTTTTTAGCCTCCATGACCTC